>JAPVCG010000056.1:375288-449182 GCA_029606305.1 Paecilomyces fulvus
GGACGCGTCGGTTATTGATATGTCGGCTTTTGCCGATCCATATTGGGTAATCAGAATAGCCGACGCACCATGTCAATGTTGCTGTTGGCATTGTGGGCGACATTTCGGCTGAATGGGTATTTAGCTCACTGTTGAAGGATAAGTCGAGTAGGCAAACTACCGGTTGTGTCGGAAAGGTCGGGAGAGAAGTATAGAAAACTACCTTCTCCGAAGGTTGTTATATTATGCTGTCATCTGTGCGATTGAGTATCAAATATTGCAGGTTATTATCAATAAATGTTGCACGCGAATGTTGGTTCCGTTGGTGCGACTCCATGCTGTCAGGTTTCGGTTAAACCAAAATTATGGATTTGAGACATTGGATGGCTAATATATCCAACAGTCTCCATGCCATGAATCTTATAATAATATTTGTTTTGCACATGCTCCTGAATCTGAAGAACAACGCCTCTCAGATCTGATGCTGGCTTTCATGATCGTTAGCAATCAGCTATGTAGACATCATTCTCCTCGGCCTAAGGACTTCTCCAAACCAACAATAGCGAATTTCTCAATAGGAGCATAGAAGAACTTGCTCAATTGTTGAAGGCTTATCTGATCAACAAACTCCGATCCTGCTCTTGAGGTTCGTGCCCTTGACTATGTGCTCATAACTGCTGGCCAGACACACAGCTGCGTTGTTAGTCGCGTCAAATATCCCCACCTCTCGTCCCGCCTTGGGACACATAGGGCTTATGGTCGGTTCGGGGTCGAGTACAAACTCTAAATATTCGTAATTGACGACCCGTTATTATTAGGATTCCGGAGATTTAAAATCGATTTCGCAGGATAGATCTAGCTCACTGCAGCGTCTGCTCGTCAGTTTCCTTGTCGCGTGATACGGCCATCTCATGGGATTCTTCGCCTTTCGCTATGTGACAGGCTAATTTCCCACATAGTGAGGATAAGATATCTTTTAGATGACAAGATGCTCAAGAGGATCTAAGACAGATGTCATGGAGAAGATGGATGATTTCCAAACAAGTGCAGTCACGATATACAATGCGTGTTTTCTCGCACTCTCTGATGCAGCTGCAATCCAATCGACATCTGGAACCATATAAGGTAGGACACATTGCATCGGTTTCACTGACTCTACTCCAACCTGTGAGCCTAGGACATCTACCGCAAGCATAGAGACTGTGGCATATCTTGCCGTAAAGTATGCATCTCCCAGGGTACCAGCCATCCTTGTTGGCAATCGAACTGCCCAGGCCCTGCTACATTTTCTGGGCTTGAGTTGCCACACACACAATCATGTAGGAGTGGACGGTCTGATTTAGTGAAATAATACCTAAATTCTCTTAGGCACGTAGGTTCATAGGCACAGTAAGTTAGTACCTAACTGGCCGAGCCAAGTCGTCAAACGGACAACCCCCAGACCGCCCCCGCGTTGGCGCCCAATGGAGTGGACGTCCCGGGGGCGGGCGCCAATCGATCGGTGCTTTTTGCCCAGTCCGGCTCCTGCACTCTGCAAATACGCGGAGTCCCCAGGATCCCCTAAAGACAACGCGAAGAGATGCCGGGGTTGCTGTGGGGAAGGCTTGCCTGTGTCCGTGTGAAGCACCATCAGTAGCTGTCTGGCAACAGAAACACCGGGTTGACTTTTTTTTTCTTCCTTCCTCACTGATGACTGACATGCGATAATTGCAAAAAACTGTTTCAAGACAGATCTTGGGATGACTCACACCAAATTGCATTACTTGCATGTCTCTTTGATCAAGAAATAGGAGCTGAGCAATTCCTCGGTCATTGCTACTCTGATCTGGAGGCGGATAGCAGCAGTAAGGTGGCGGGAAGATGTCGTGGTACCACGACTCGCATTGATACCGACGTGAGCTTCACATTGAACTTAAGGAATCATGGGCGCCGAAGGACAGAGTCTAGCCTCGAAGAAGGCCGCCAAGTCCAAGTCCAGATCTGGCGCAGAACGTTTGATGAAGCGCGTGTCGAGAGCTTGTCTGCACTGTCGTCAGCGCAAGTCGAGATGCGATCTGTAAGTCTGCTCTGCCCAAGATAATTGGCGCGCAGGACAAGCGAGTCTGCTCAATGGAGAGATTGCTCCTTTCCCATCTCTGCGTGCGCTGCTGACCAAAATACAGCGATAGTAGTCCCAATCCGGGAACGCCGCCGTGCCAACGATGTCTGCGAGACAAGCGGGAATGTGTCCTAGGCAGTTCGAACAGAGGTGGCCGTCGTATTCGGAAGAACAAGATCAGCAACATCACACCAGCCCCGTCTACAAAGACGGTACAACTGGAGGACACCTCAAATTCTCCCAATTCCGATCAAACCCCCTTTCCTATCTATTCTGGATCCTTTGTCTACGTTCCATCAGAGCCTGCCGCGACGAACACGACAGTCACGCAGGATGACGAGATCGTGTCAAATCCTGATAGTGCAATTGAAGAGGTCCCAAGAAACCCTTCTGATGCATGGCAGTGTCTGAGCAGAGTTGCCAATCGAGGCGCGGAAACTACTGATCCTGAAGGACTAGAAGAGCGTCAGTCCGGAGATTCCGGAGGTCTCCCGTCAACCAACGGAACCCAGAATGGAGTAGGCGTTGACTACCACGCAAGAAACCGTATCAATGAGTATAGGCTGGTGCAGAACCGATCTTTGGATCCGGAAACCGTATGGTTTCTGGTGAGTCGCTATGCTGAGCATTTCCATCCCTACTTTCCTCTGGTACCGAGGAGGTACTTTGACCGCAACGCTCTAGGGACCTTTGCGTCGAAGGAGAAGCATCTATTGACCGCAGTGCTGACAATTGCTACCAAAGACCTCGTTGAGCGGCCGGAGATCCATGAGCACTGTTCACAGTATATGCATGAATTGATATCAGGGATCGCGGCCGGAGCGGACTGCGGTGTCGAAGCCGTCGAGGCTCTACTCCTTCTGGCGGAGTGGGAGCCACATGGACTACGGCCAGGAAAGACACTTGTTGGAAGAGGAGAAGAAGATCGAGCGGCATGGATGCATGTTGGTCTTGCACTGCGAACAGGATACTTCCTCGGCCTAGATCGGACATCGTTTCGAGGCGACTCCGCTGGTGACCCACAGACGGATGAACGCAAGCGCTTAGCATGGGCCAACTGCTACATATCAGACCGGCTGATATCAGTGCGCATCGGACGTGCGTTCTGGTCTCGAGGACCCGGCCCGATGACTGGGCTGGTCAGCCAGGACTTCCCTTCGCTACAGCCCATCAACGAGGGAGATGATGATTATGCGAAGATAGTCCAAGCTTCCTTGGATCTCACTCAGCTATACGGAAATGTCCATGATGTCCTCTATTCGGGAATGCGCACGAGCAACCAGATGATGCTCATGGGAGACTACGTTAAATATGCTGATGACTTCCGCTCAGGTATCCTGCGGTGGAACCAAAAATGGGGCAACCTGGCATGTATGAGGATCATCATCTATCATTTCTTTCCAGTTAGCTGAAAATGTGACAGGCTCCCATCACATCAAAGCAACACTCCGCATGTCCTATGAGTACCTACGACTTTACACGAACGCGTTTGCATTCCAAGCTGCAATCTCCCAGACCCTTGTGTCTAAGCCAAAGGATGATGTCCATCCCCTGAGGGAACATCTCAGAACCGCCTTCAGTAACCTCGCATCGATGCAAGATGCTCGTTTCATATATGACTCTGTGGATGCTGCAAAAGCATATTTGAACATCCTAGTGAGGGATGTAGATCCCGAACGCCATCTCCGTTATATGCCGCTGAGATTCTATTTGTATGACCACCCATTTTCTCGTTGAAAGTAATCATTGACCGACTTTCTCCGCTATAGCTATAGTATCTATGCTGCTGTTTTCCTGTACAAGGTAATGAACCCTGTTGAACCGTGAGAGCTTCACAATAGCTAACAAGTCATCTAGGCCCGCTCTTTTGGCGTGCTATGGCTGAATGAAGAACTTATTGTTCGAGAACTCGTGAGCAGAACGACCGAAAAGCTCAATCGAGCCAGCCCAGGGCCTGACGACATTGGATCTCGATATGCTCGGCTTTTGGAGCTCCTATGGAAGCCCAAGTCTACTGTTACCGCAATGCCATCTCCTCAGGAGACTCATATCAGCAGTGATGTTCATCTGCCTGCGCCCATGCCAAATTGTGTCCCCGAACCGGGTTATATGCAATTCAGTCCTGCCAACGATTTCTCCTGGCTGGATCTCGGGGCAGTTGGGGATTATGTCGACCCAGAACAGATGACTGGAACAGACCCCCTTGGCTTTGACTCGTTCCAGAGCCCATCCGTATATACAGCTGGCCAGGAACGTTCCCTGTTGTGGCAGAGTTCAGCATGGCCAAACGATATGACCACTACTCTGCCCTTCTGAACCTGCAATCAGCGCCTCCATCTTGGAGCTGTCGATCTATCATCGACATCGAATTAGTTTGATATCATATTCGCACTTCTGCTAGATGCAATCGGGGCCATCTGCCTTTCTTGGCGAGCGGGGGCCTCTGTGGGGGATTGCAGGGAGAAGATTTAGGCGGGCTGCCTTCGGGACCGGGTATTACCCCACGACCCCTCCTGAGTATTGTACAGTACTAGTACAGTACATCGGATGAAGCCCAGGGGAAAGCAAAGGCCGAGAAGCGACAAGGTGTGACTGAGAAAGCTCAATCGTACAGGTGGTCACGTCTGACTCTACGATCGCATCCAGTACTGCCGCCAGGAACTCCAATGGCCGATCTCAATGAAATCAAGGGTCGTCTCGCCCTGATAACAGGGGCATCTGGAGGGTAGACAATCCCTTATTGAGTCCATATACTGTTGCTGACGGCATCTAGAATTGGGGCAGCTTGTGCTCGCCAGCTGGCTGGACGTGGTGTCCATCTCGCCTTGACATTCTCCAGCAACGCAGCAGCTCTAAACGCTCTCGTGGATGAGCTGAGATCGCAGCACGCATCTAGCAATGGTGATCCAGTCCTCCGCATCTCCATCCACCAGGTGGATGTAGCCTCCGCGGAGCAGATCCAGGAGATGTTCGCGCAGATAGACAAGGAGCATGGCCAACGGCCCGACATCCTGCTCTCCAACGCTGGCTATGGCAAGCGGATCACGCAGATCTGGGACATTTCCCTAGAGGAGTTCGACTATACGATTAACGTGAATCTGCGAGCGTCGTTCATCCTCGTCAAGGGTGTGGTGGAGCACATGAAAGCGCAGCGATGGGGGCGGATCATTTTCATGTCCTCGATAGCTGCCTACGGCGGCGGTATCAATGGATGCCGTGAGTTTCCCTTAGACGGCTGCTCTCGTGACATACTGTACATACAGCTAAACGACTATGCTTGATACAGACTACGCATCTTCGAAAGGCGGCCTGACCGGGATGATGAAGAATCTCGCAACCCGTCTAGCGGAGTACAACATCAGCGTCAACGACGTCGCCCCGGCCATGATCGGGGATACGGGTATGATTCCCAGCGCCCAGGCAATCCCAGAGGTTGCGGCGAGTATTCCTCTAGGCAGACTCGGTACGCCAGAAGAGGCGGCCAATGTGGTCACGATGCTTGCCACGACGGGTTATATGACCGGACAGAGTTTGTTGCTGGTTGGTGGTCTCAAATGAACAGTTAGGATCGCTGGATTTGAAATATCATTTTATTTTCACCTCCTGGCTTCTCTGGCCCATTCGATTTCTTCTCATTCTCTTTTTCTTCGTTACAACGGTATGGAGTAGTTATGGAATCACGTATCAAGTCATTACATCAAGCAAGCTGCTACAGTCCACTTATCTCTTCCCCGTCAACGCTCCAAACATCAACTCCTCGTCTTTTCAGTAGTGCTGTACAACCATTGATTCATCTCTACAACTGAACCCGTAAAGAATTCACCATTAGCATAATCAATCCTACCCATAACTAACATCATCATAGCTTCGACAGCTGCGCTGGACTTCTGCTCACCTGATCTACATCCCCACCGCTCTCAATGAGCACCTTGACGACCGGAACGCCCTTCTCATCCAGCCCCTTACCCGCCAAAGTGAAAGCCCTCTCGCCGCCTCCTTCCGCGGCCAATTGCACACGATGCGTAACCACTTTCTCTTCGACGCCATTGAACTTCCCGCTCGCCATCAGCGCAATCGCAGCCGGGTACGCGTGTCCATCGTAGCGGAACACACCGATGATATCGACCTCGCGCAACGCGGCTGCTCCGACGGGGAGTGTCTGGACGGGATAGCCCATTCCGATCTGTACGACAGCACCGCCGGCCTGGGCGGAATAAATGGCTGCTTGGACGCAGGCAGGCACGCCGGTGCAGTCGTACACGCGACTGAAACCGTACGGGACGCCGTGCGTCTCCTTCAGCGTCTTCGCGAGGGCTTGGGCATTCTGCAGGGCATAGGCGATCTGTTCCGCGTGCGGGGCGTCGCGGGGCGGAGGGGGATTATCGCTCGAAGAGCGCGGAATGAGAGTCGTTTTCAGACCTAGGTTAAGAGATTCCGCGATCTTGAGTCTCGAGCCATCGATATCAGCCACGACGATGGAAGTGAAGTTCTCTGATGTCGCGAGCGCCGAGGCAAGGAGAAGGCCGATGGCGCCAGCGCCAAAGACCAACGCCGCTGTCTCTTCGCCCACCGATCGCGCAAGATCCACGATCTCCTTACTAGGCGGATGCGAGCGACGGATCGCATGCAGACACACCGCCAGAGGCTCCAACAACGCACCACCCGCATACGACACCGAGTCCGGCAGCTTATGACACATCTCCGCAGGATGGTTCGTGAATTCCATCAACGTGCCGTCAAAATGAGGGAAGATCTTCGCACTACTTCTGAACATCATGTCTGGACAGATATTGTATCTGCCCTGCTTGCACAGCGCGCATTTGCGACAGGGCAGACCGACTTCGAGAGCGACGCGGTCGCCGACTTTGAGAGTCGTCACGTCCGGTCCTACGGCCGTCACGGTCCCAGAGGACTCGTGGCCCAGACACATGGGTTCGCGGACGACGAAGTCGCCATTGCGGCCGTGGGTGTAGTAGTGTAGGTCTGAACCGCAGAGGCCGGTTGCGCGCACGGCGACTTGCACTTCGGAGCCGGTGGGGGAGGGGATTTCGCGAGATTCCTGGGGGGTTTGTTAGACTTCGATCATTTCTTTATCCATGTAACTATTGTCATAGAAAATGAGTAGATATGAAGCAAAACAATAGATAGATTTGGGGATGTGTCCGCGTGGGGGGTTAGAATAATGATGACCAGAGGGGGTCAAAAATCGAGACAGGATGAATGTTACCAAGCGGAGATCTTTGGCTCCATGAAGCACGAGCGCTTTGGAAGGCTTACTGCCGTGTACGGTGGTCATGGATGCCATTGTTGGTGTAATCTCTCCAATGCGTCTGAATTATTTTCTGTCTTCTCCCTTCCTCAAAAACAGCGTGAGCACAAAGACAGAGAGAGGGAAGTAAAAAAAAAAAAAAAAAAAAAAAAAAACAAAACAGCTACAAAGGAGCAAGAGAATAGAATAGCTTCCAATTACAGCAATGATCAGGTGCCAACTAGTGCTTCGGAGCAAACAGAGATTCTGTCCGCAGAGCTAGGTAGGTAGTACAGTATAACATATCCTATAGCCTATTATTGCTTCAGAGTCCCGTACGCGTCGGCGATTGAAATGGAGAAAAACGTGGGGGCTACCCCGCAATGGACCATACAAGGTAATTACTGTAGACATGCAGTTGCCGAAGGCGATATAGTGTCAGATTTTATGTAATACAGTATCAAGATTACAGGGAAAATCTGAGCATGTCAGGGTCAATCTGGGTGAAGTTGCCACCCTGTTGTAGATGTGTGTATTTTCTAGAGGAATTGTGACAGGACCTGAATTTATGTGTGTTTGGGTCTGACAAAACAGACTAATCAACTAGTGCTACTAAGTGAATAAAAACAGTAAACCAAATACCAAAAATACCACTTTTTGATATATCTCCCCAGCTGAACAGTGTTCAGCTGAATATCTCAACACCATATTTTCTATCTCAACTCTCCAAATCAATATGTAAGGTATTCAGATCCTTTAGCCCTACCATCTCAATGAATTTCTGCTGCTTCTCACTATATAATGCTTTGGTCAGGCTGTCAGCAGGCATCTTGTAAGGGATCTTTAGGTAGCGTGGTAAACAGCGGTATTGTATTAAGACTAATCGCTGGTTTTCCTGAGTATGCGCTCCAAGGTGCGATATTATGTAGCACCTCAGTGGGTCATGTGACACATCTAGCCCTAGCCCTCAGGAGCTATACCTAATCAGGAGCACATACAAGAGTTCTATATACAACAGTGTATCATGCAAGTAGCATGCAAGGCACATGTGCTATGTGCCTTACAATTGCCTCTCCTCTTCATGTGCCTGGCCCCTCAGGTGCTTAGATGACTGGGAGATTCTCACTCTCTCTGCCATTCATCACTTCTGTGCATCACTGCTCATAGAGCATATAGGACTCAGGTTTATGTCTCATGTGCATTGCACCAGTGCATTTGCATAGTGTAGCAGTGTAATATCAATATTAAATTTGTAAACAAAAAGGATTTTAATTCTCACACTGTCATTGGCTCACTGGCATTTGATTAACTTCACTTGTTGCTAGCTCATTTGAATGTGGCATAAAGACATGTTACTCTGCACTGTTCACATGCATTGTTTTTCTTCCCCAGACCACTATAGTAGTGAGATCATAAGTCTCTTTATCTTTCTTTGCACTTGCTGCTGCAATTCATTTGAAGTTGAGATTGTTCTTCAAGAATTGTTAGCATAGCCATCTGCAAGACTGTGTAACATTCTTGTGTCTTTTCATTGCAGTGTTGTTGTTTCACAATAGATATCTGTTGTGTAAACAATAGCACATTTGTGCCATCTTCTCACATAGCAGTGTGTTATTGTGGCTGAGAGTTGTGCTAATGTTGTTACAGATAAATTTTATCATGTTGAGACATTTTTGCTCAAGCTAGAAGTAGTGATACTATTGCTACACTGCTGCCATTACCACTAAAGCTGCTGCTGCCACTGTCATTTATGTTTGCATTGCCTCTGTCATAACTGCTGCTGCTGTCATTGCTTACATTTGCATCACTGCCTGTGCTTATGCCATTATCACTGCTATCATAGCTACTATTATCACCTCAGAATTCTTTCTAGCTATTCTATCATACTGTTGTTAGAGAAAGCTCAAGTAGAACACTAATCTGGTTTTTTCTTAATAATCTAAATCTGCTTAGGTTTTGTCCATAAGCAGTTGATGTAGTCTGCTTACCATAGTTGTTACAGACCAATCAGACAGGCAGCGGAAATACATGAGAGGGACAGATGAAACCCTACAGAATGACAACAGAGAGTGATTAGTCACATGATAAGAAGAAAGTCCAAAATCATGTGACAAGAAATAGTCCATGAAGAACTATAAGAAAGTAGTTCATTAGGAACTAGAGAATTGTAGTTCAGCAGAAACTACCAGAAAAAAGTCTATATAGAACTACTAAAAACCACAGAAGAAGGATTAAATCATAGATTATATAAGAATGCTCATTCTCACTTTACAGATGTATTTAGTTTTTCACACTTAATATCATATTGTTTATCTACTATTTACTACAGGTCAGTAAAAATAGTACTGAAAAAATTACAATTTAATTAGACTCTACTTCTGACTTAGCTATTATTATTCAGTAAAACCCACTAAGTTACCTAATACACAAAGCCTTACTTAACAGACTGTGGTAAGCAGGCTACATTGACTGCCTAAAAACAAGACCTAAGTAGATTTGGGTCATTAAGAAGAAACACAGATAAGTGTTTTATTGAGCTTTCTCTAACAAACAGTACAATAAAATAGCTAGAAAGAATTCTGAGGTGATAACACATTAAGTGCCCTTGACTCTGTTACTGAAGGCTTAAGTATTATAACCAAAAATAGCAAGTTATTATGTCAGCCTTCAAGACAGCAGAAAAGCAACTAGCTGTGAAACTAGCAACTTCAGCATAGCCACCACCAGTAACAACATCTGAAGACAATGACAAACCAGACAATTTGAAATTGATGAAAGAGATTAGATAGTTGTGCACAATGATACAGAAGAACAACACAAAAGATATCAAAGAAAAACTTAAATAGCTTCAAGAAATGATTTAAAAACTTGATAAACCACAACATGCACAACAGACCATCACAACTCAACTTAAACCACCAAAACTCAAACCATTTAATGGGCAATCTGTTACAGACCAACCAAATGAGCAGCGAAAATATGTGAGAGGAATAAATAAAACTCTGCAGAATAATAACAGAAAGTAATTAGTCACATGACAAGAAGAAAGTCCAAAGTCACATGACAAGAAATAGTCCATGAAGAACTATGAAGAGATAATCCACAAAAAATTAGAGAATTGTAGTTCAGCAGAAACTACCAAAGAGAAGTTCATACAGAACTATAGAAAATTACAAAAGAAGAACTAAATCATGAGTTATATAAGAACACTTATTTCTGCTCTACAAATGTATTTAGTTCTTCACACTCAATATACTATTATATTGTTTTATTTACTATCTACTATAAGTCAGTAAAAACAGTACTGAAAGAATTATAATTTGACCAGACTCTACTTCTGACTTAGCTATTGTTATTCAGTTAGACTTACTAAGTTACTCAACACACAAAGCCTTACTTAATGAACTGTGGTAAGCAGGCTGCATTGACTGCCTAAGGACAAGATCTAAGTAAATTTAGATCATTAAGAAGAAATCAGATTAGTGTTTTATTAAGCTTTTCTTAACCAATAGTGCAATAAAATAGCTAGAAAGAATTCTAGAGTGGTAACACATTAAGTGCTCTTGACTCTGTTACTGAAAGCTTAAGTATTATAATTAAGAAATAGTAGTTATCATGTCAGCATTCAAGACAGCAGAAAAGCAACTGGCTGCAGAACTAGCAACCTCAGCATAGCCACTACCAGTGACAACCCCCACAGATGATGATGAACTAAACAATTCAGAATTGATGAAAGAAATTGAATAGTTGCACACAATGATACAGAAGAACAACATGAAAGATATCAAAGAAAGACTTAAACAGCTTCAAAAAATGATTCAAAAACTTAATAAATCATAGAGCACACAGCAAGCCATTATAACTCAACTCAAACCACCAAAACTCAAACCATTTAATGGACAATCTCACCATTTACAGGCATTCCTCACTCAGCTTGAATTGTATTTTGAGATGACAGAAATCACCAGAGATTATGACAAGATTATGCTAGTAATATTCTACATAAAAGAATTAGCATTTGATTGAATTAACCTCATCATGAAGAACAGAAAAGAAAACTAAGATAATAAAGAAAACCAAGACAAGATTACCAAATGAGTATTCAGTGAATACATAGATTTTGCCACAGAATTGAATAAGGCCTTTAAAGTGATTAACAAAACCAAGGTTATGAAACAAAAACTGTGATAACTCTGACAGACTAAATCAGCCAGACAGTACACAACACAGTATTGACAGATCATGTTTTACTTGCAATGAGAAAACAAAGTGCAGATTGTAACTTATGAACAAGAACTAAAAGAAGAAGTTTAGAATAAATTAGCTAGAGAAGAACCACTTACTAACATTGATAAATTGATTAAATGATTCATACAAATCAACAACAGAATTTATGAGAGAAAGTTGGCCAAGCAACAAGTGAGACAATGGAGAAATAGTGGACAGCCTACATAGCAACTTTAGCACACCAATTAAGAACAATGGTATAGAAAACTTAAAGTGAACTTTTACAGACTGCAACTGATGGAATTGAATGCAACACAACAGAAAGACAAAGCTAAATCTGAGCCAGAGAACAAGCAAAAGAAAGAGATCATATGCTATAACTGCCAGAAGAAAGAGCATATAGCCAAACACTGCAGATCACTCAAAAAAGAAACACAACAGCTTAATGCAACAAGCAATGAAATTAGTGACAATGACTTTCCAGAGATCAACTTTAGTGATGAACTTAAAAGCCAAGAATGAGCACAATATAAAAAATTACAGCATTCAGACCATGAAGAAAGAGACTGAGAACCAATTGAGATGTTCAAAAAGACAACAAGACTACACAAAATCATGACACAAATTGAAAATAAAATAAATAAAGTATTTCAGAAGACACTCAAAGAACCTAGCCACAATAATGGCACTAAAGAGCAATAAGTTGTGAGGCACATGAGAACTAAAATGAACTTCATAGTTGAGACCATTATTGACACAGTGAAGATGGTAGTGATAGAACTAGATGAAGACACAAGCAACACTTTAGAAAATGTTAAAATGATTACAAACTAAATTACAAGTATCAAGCAACACAGAAGAAAAGAAAAACAATAACACTAAATAAAGAAAACAGCAGAGCAAAACAACTCAAATGACAAAATCATCAGATGATATACACAAGAACAAAGCATGCAACAAATTTATAAAGAACTAATGAGAAACAATGAAGATTTCACCACCAAAGAATGGCACAAAGCCAGTGAAACACTCAAGAAATTAGAAAGTGAGAAAAAATCACTTGAGACTAACAGAAAACCAGGCAATGAGGCAACTGAGGCTGAGATGCAAGTGATAGATTCCACTCTGCTAAACTCAAATGAGAACAGTTATAAGCAAGAGACTTATTAAACTGAGACCCAAGAAAATTTCTCACAGAGAGAAACATCAGCTTACTGTGATAAGCCAAAATGTACTTGCATAGAGTATCAGAGACATCTACAGCATCAGAGCATGCATTAGACAGCATGTTATAAAGACTATTGTTTAACACACTACAGCTTAAAGATCAACAATGTATATTTCTCACAGAAAAATCAAACCAGAAGATGACAATGAGAGTAGCAACATTAGATGGCAGTGACAGCCAGAGGCTAACATGTCAAAATACAGGCTAAGATTATGAGTCAGCCAGCTAGAGTGCTAGTTGACTCAGAAGCCACAGAAAACTTTATGAATTCAGAATTCATGAGAAAGTTACAAATTTTAGAAAAAGCCAAACAACAGCCAGTATCAATTTTAGAACTCAATGAAGAAGATTTAAAATAGTTTCTAACCACAGAGATAAAATTGATACCAGTCTTAGTTCAGAACCATTTGAAGTTACTCAACTTTAATGTAACTAAAGTTGAAGAGTATAATGTAGTACTCAGAGTACCATAGCTAAAATGACATAATTCAGAGATTGACTGGACACACAATGAAATATAGTTCACATGATGTATATGTGAAATAAGGCCAAAACAAGACTACTTACAGGCCTCAAAGAGTCAGGTAAGAAGCAAGATAAAGTCAGCCACAAAAAAGACTGAGTTGAGAGAAACAACTGGTGGCTCTAGAACAAAGAGACAGACAAAGCCTGAGAAGCCTACAGACAGCAAGTTGATAGGTGAAACTATGCAAAGAGACATGCAAACTCAAGAGAGGCAGCATAGTCAGGCACTATACAGCACCACAGTGAGCAAAAGAGAAACACAAAAAGCAACAAAACTAATAATTCTGAAGAAGTATAAGTGATTCAAGAATCTCTTTAATTTTAGTATCAATGAAGAATTGCCAGACCACAAACTATTTAATTATGAGATACCTCTAATAAAAGAGAAGAAACTAACATGCAAACTAATTTACCTGATGTCAGAAAGAGAAGCAAAGATTGCAAAAAAATACATTGACAACAAACTGAGATAAAATTACATTAAACCAGTAACATCATCAGCAGAATACTCAGTGTTATTTGTGCCAAAGAAGAACAGTGACTTACAATTCTGTATTGATTACAAACAGTTGAATGAGATTATAATCAAAGACAAATACCTGTTACTGTTAATCACTAAGATACAAGACACAGTATGAGAAGCAAAATAGTTTACAAAATTCAATGTTGCAGATGCATACAATTAAATACAAATCAAACTTAGAGACAAATGAAAAACAGCATTTAGGACCAAGTTTGAACACTATCAGTACAAGGTCATGCCTTTTGAATTGATGAACACACTAGTGATGTTCTAGAGATTTATTGATTTAATATTAGGTGAGTATCAATTTGACTTTGTTATAGCTTATTTGAATAACATTTTAATATTCTCTAAGAGCTTTGAAAATCATGTCAGACACATCAGAATGGTACTACAAAGACTATGACTAGCAAAGCTACAACTCAAGCTAAAGAAATGCAAATTTCATGTTCAGAAAACAAATTTTCTAAAACATCAAATTACTCAAAAAGAGATATAGACAGATTAACTAAAGATTTAAGCAATTAGAGATTAGCTAGTATCAACAAATCTACAAGAATTACAAGCATTCATTGAAATGGTAAACTACTACAGATGATACATTAGACAATACACAGATATCATAAGACCACTATTCAATCTTTTGAAGAAGAAGAAAGAGTTTCAATAAACAGAAATGAAACAGAAAGCATTCAAAGAAATGAAGATGAAAATGACAATAGCATTAGTAATCAAACAGCACAATTCAGTGAAGAAAATAATTATTGAAATCAATGCATCAGACTATGCAATTAAAGCAGTGATGTCACAGCCAGATGACAATGAAAAGCTACACCCAGTAGCATATTACTTGAGGAAGATGATATTAGCAAAACTCAATTATGAGATCTACAACAAGAAATTGTTAGCTATAGTGACAGCATTTCAGCAGTGAAGAGTATATTTTGAAGAAGCTAAGCATACAATCAGAGTGATTACAGATCACAAAAATCTTACTTACTTTATAACAACTAAAGTGTTAACATGAAGACAAGCAAGATAAGCAGAGATATTGGTGAATTATAACTTCAAGATTAAACATTGCAGTGAAGAATAAAATAAGTGAGCAGATGCACTCAGCAAACAATCAGACCACAAGAAAGAAGTTCTTGAACTAGAAACAGTGCTATTAAAGTTTCAGAAGAATGGAACAATGATATACAACAAACAGACAGTGACATTAGCAGTGACAATGACTATTAAGAGTCAAGATGAGAAACTAATACAGATTATTAGATGAAAAATTGCAAAAGATGAGAACTTCAAAATGATTAAAGAAAAGACTAACAAGATAACAGAAGACAACAAATTGATCTACTACAACAGATTGATATACATATCATTTACAGCAAGAGAAAAATTGATTAAAAGATATTATGAGCCATCAATGAAAGAACATTTTGAAACTGAAAAGACAGAAAAATTGATATTGAGAAATTTCTATTTTCTAAACATGCAACAGACAATATACTGATACTTAAAGAAATGTGACACTTGTCAGAAGAACAAGGCAGTGAGACATCTACCATGGAAAGAATTACAATTGCTTGTGGTACTCACTCAACCTTAGAAATGAATTACTATGAACTTTATTATACAACTACCAGAGTCAAAGAAAAACAGAGTTACATACAACACTATTCTCACAGTGGTGGATAGATTGACAAAATATATATATATCATACTAATGAGAACAGACACAACAGCTTCAGACACAGCATATCTGCTACTTCAATATGTGTTTAGCAAACATGGCACACCAAAGAGAATTACAACAGACAGAGATTCACAATTCACATCAAAGTTATAAAAGATGTTGATAGATATGACTAGCATTGAGCATAGACTTAGCACAGCTTATCATCCACAAACAGATGAACAAATAGAAAGAATGAATCAGATGATTAAGCAGTATTTATGAAACTACACAAATTACAATCAGAGCAATTGAGTTGAACTGCTACTCATAGCACAATTTGCATACAACAATTTAATCAACACAACAATCAAAAAAACACTGTTTTATATTAATTTTGAGTATAATCTCAAATTTGGCAGCAAACCAAAGAAAACACAGAAAATGAACTACAAAGCAGAAAAGAAAATGACACAGCTACAAACATTGCACAAGCAGCTACAGAAAGATATTGAATTTGCAAACCTCAGAATGGCAGTTTACTATGACAAAACTTACTAGAAGGGACTTAATCTAAAAAAGAGAGGAAAAGTATACTTGCTACACAGAAACATTAAGACAAAACAACCAAGCAGCAAACTTGACAGCAAGAAAATTGAACCATTCATTATTGAAGAAAGAATTGAACTAGTAAACTACAAATTGAAACTACCAGACAGCATGAAGATACATTTGATTTTTCATATTTTATTATTGGAATCAGCACCACAAAACACTCAAACACAAAACAAAGAAATTGAAACCACAGAAGAAGAATACAAAGTTGAAAAGATTCTAGATGAGAGAAAAGTCAACAGGCAAACACAATACCTAGTGAAGTGAAAGAGATATAATACCTCAGAGAACACTTGGGAACTTATCAAGAATCTGATAAATTGCTAACATCTGATAAAGAAATATCAAAACCAACAAAAGTTTAAAAGTTAGAACCTGAATTAGAAAAAGAATCATTTACAGCCACAGTCAAAGAGATAGAATTAAACTGAAACACAACCTCAGAATCACAACAGAGAAAAAGAGCACTTTGATTGTGAAGCTCTTACTGATGTTTACAGAGCATCTTATGCTCAGATAACTTTTTAAAAATACATTTTTGAACAACACTTATTTTAGCATGCAATTGATTAGTGTGTTTTTGAAGCAGACAAATATCAAAATCTCTAGTGATTAAGGCAGAAGCAACTTGAGCTTTTTCTTTACAGAGTGAGTCCCACTGGTGATTATTCATAATAAGACCAGAACAGTGAAAATTATGACACAAACAAGAGAAGCAAGAGAAAAACTAGAAATTAGACACCACACATGAAACAAAGGAGAGAAAACAGTGGTCACAAGAAAAAAGGACAATGAAGCTGTCACTATCTATTTGGTCAGCAAAAATCATATACTTTTTATGACAATTGCAAGAAATGTAAGAAAGCTTGTGAGAAGGCATCACAGTACACCCAGAATGAAGCACAGCAGAATCACTTACAAAAGAGAGTCAGAGTCTCAATAGTAATATAAGTGAGCACTCTATTTATGTCTATGTGTCTTCAGAGATGAAGACCTTGAAGAGGGGAAGTGATGTTATGGACCAACCAGACAGGCAGTGGAAATACATAAAAGGGACAGATGAAACTTTGCAGAATGACAACAGAGAGTGATTAGTTATGTGACAAGAAAGAAGTCCAAAATCACATGACAAGAAATAGTCCATGAAGAACTATGAGAAAGTAGTCCACTAGAGACTAGAAAATTGTAGTTCAGCAGAAACTACCAAAAAGAAGTTCATATGAAACTACTAAAAACCACAGAAGAAAAACTAAATCATAAGTTATATAAGAATGCTCATTCCCACTCTACAGATGTATTTAGTTCTTCACACTTAATATTATATTGTTTATCTACTATCTACTACAGGTCAGTAAAAACAGTACTAAAAGAATTACAATTTAAGCAGGCTCTATTTCTGACTTAGCTATTGTTATTCAGTAAGACCCACTGAGTTACTCAATACACAAAGCCTTACTCAACAGACTGTGGTAAGCAGGCTACATCAACTGCCTAAGGACAAAACCTAAGTAGGTTTAGGTCATTGAGGAGAAACACAGATAAGTGTTCTGTTGAGCCTTCTCTAATGAATAGTACAATAAAATAGCTAGAAAGAATTCTGAGGTGGTAACAATAGTTCTTTGAATAAAGCTTTGTATGTTATATAACTCAGCAGGTCTAAACTGAATAATGATAGCTAAGTCAGAAATAGAGCTTAGTTAAATTATAATTCTCTCAGTACTATTCTTACTAACCTGTAGTAGATAGTAAATAAAATATTAAAATTGAATGTAAAGAACTAAATACATCTGTAAAGTATAAATGAGCATTTTTATATAACTTATGATTTAGTTCTTTTTCTGTGATTTCTTCTAGTTCTTTATGAACTTCTATTCTGTAGTCTCTACTGAACTATAATTTTCTAGTCCCTTGTAGACTATCTCTCCATAGTCCCTTGTGGACTATTTCTTGTTATGTGATTTTGAACTTTCTTTTTATCACATAATTAATCATTTTTTGTTGTTATTCTGTGAGGTTTTATCTGTTCTTTTCATGTATTTTCACTGCTTGTTTGATTGATTTGTAATATTACTTCTTTTCTTTAAGATTTTCATCTCTGAAGATACACAAATATAAATAAAATGTTTACTTTTGTCACTATTGAAACTTTAACTTTCTTCTGTAAGTAATTCTGCTGTGCTTTATTTCAGATGTATCATGATGTCTTCTTGCAAGCTTTTTTGCATTCTACACAATTGTCATAAAGAACATATAGTTCTTGCTGACTAAATAGATAGTGACAGTTTCATTGTTTCTTTTTCTTGTGATTATTATTTTCTTTCTTCTGTTCTGTGTGTGGTGTTTGATTTCTAGTTTTTCTTTTGTTCTTCTTGTTTGTGTCATAATTTTCACTATTCTGGTCTTATCATAAATAATTATCAGTGGGACTTGCTTTGTAAAAAAGAAGCTTGAGTTGCTTTCATCTTAATTGCTAAAAATTTTAATATTCATCTACTTCAAAAACATACTAATCAATTGCATGCTAAAATGAGTGTTGTTTAAAAATGTATTTTTGAAAAGTTATCTGAGCACAAAGTGCTTTGTGAGTGTCAGCAAGAGCTTCACAATTAAAGTGCTTTTTTTCTTTGTTGTAATTTTGAAATTGTGTCTTAGTCTAACTTTGTTCTCTTAGCTGTGGCTGTGAATAGTTTCTTTTCTGACTTAGATTTCAACTTTTAAACTTTTATTAGTTTTAATATTTCTTTATTAGATGTTGACAATTCATCAAATTCTTGATAAATTCTCAAGTGTTCTCTGAGATATTGTATCTCTTTTACTTCACTAGGTATTGTGTTTGTTTGTTGACTTTTCTCTTATTTAGAATTTTTTTAACTTTGTACTCTTCTTTCATGGTTTCAATTTCTTTCTTTTGTGTCTGAGTGTTTTGTGGTGCTGGTTTCAATAATGAAATATGAAAAATTAAATGTATTTTTTATGCTATCTGGAAGTTTCAATTTGTAGTTCACTGGTTTAATTTTCTCTTCAATAATGAATAGTTTAATTTTCTTGCTGTCAAGTTTGATGCTTGATTGTTTTGTTTTGATGTTTCTATGTATTAAATATACTTTTTTCTCTCTTTTTAAATTAAGTCTCTTTTGATGAGTTTTATTGTAGTAGGCTGCCATTCTAAGATTTGCAAATTCAATATCTTTTTGTAATTGCTCATGCAATGTTTATAATTGTGTGATAAAGTTCATGATAATCCATTCCCAAGGTTGAATAGATATCATAAGTGATTGTAATTCTCTATATAATAAATATTTTACTGCCTTGTTTCTTTGACAAGTGTTACATTTTTTGAGATATCAGTATATCATTTGTCACATGTTTAAGAAATAAAAGTTTCTTGATATCAACTTTTCTGTCTTTTTTAATTCAAAATGTTCTCTAGTTGGCAGTTCATGATGTCTTTTAATTACCTCATTTCTTGCTGTAAATGGTATATATATCAATTTGTGATAGTAAATCAATTCATTTTTTTTGTTATTTTGTTAGTCTTTTCTTTAATCACTTTAAGGTTTTTATTTTTTGTAATCTCTTGTTGGATAGTTTGTATTAGTTCATTGTCTTGGCTCTTAATAGTCATTGTTGCTGCTAATGTTGCTATCTGCTTGTTGTATGTCATTATTTTATTCTTTTGAAATTTCAATAGTGCTGGTTCTGATTTAAAAACTTCTTTTTTGTGATTTAATTGTCTGCTAAGTGCATTTACTTACTTGTTTTATTTTTTACTGCAATGTTCAATTGTGAAGTTGTAATTCATCAATATCTCTGCTCATTTTGCTTGTCTTTGTGTTAACACTTTAGTTGTTATGAAGTAAGTAAGATTCTTGTGATTTGTAATTACTCTGATTGTGTGCTTAGCTTCTTCAAAATATACTCTTCACTGTTAAAATGCTGTCACTATGGCCAACAATTCTTTGTTGTGAATTTTATAGTTGAGCTCTGCTAATATTATTTTTCTTAAGTAATATACCACTGAGTGTAGTTTTTCATTGTCATTTAGCTGTGACATAACTGCTTCAATTGCATAGTTTAATGTGTCAGTCTCAATGATTGTTTTTTTCACTAAGTTGTGCTGTCTGATCACTGATGCTATTGTCATTTTTATCTTGATTTCTTCAAATGCTTTCTGTTGTGTTTCTGTCTATTGAAACTTTTTTTTCTTCTAGATTAAATAGTGATTTTATAATATTTATGTATTGTCTAATGTATTATCTGTAATAGTTCACTATTTTAATAAATGCTTGTAATTCTCATAAATTTGTTGGTACTAGCTAATCTCTGATTGTCTAAATCTTTTGTTAATTTATTTGTATTTTTTTCTGAGTAATTCAGTGTTTTAGGAAATTTGTTTTCTAAACATAAAACTCACATTTCTTTAGCTTGAGTTGTAGCTTTGCTAGTTGTAGTTTTTGTAGTACTATTCTGACATGTCTGACATGATTTTTGAAGCTTTTGAAAAATACTAAAATGTTATTCAAATATGCTATAATGAAGTCAAATTAATACTCATCTAGTACTGAATTGATAAATTTCTGAAATGTCACTGATGTGTTTGTCAATCTGAAAGGCATAATCTTGTACTGATAGTGTTCAAACTTGGTTTTAAACACTGTTTTTCATTTGTCTTCTGGTTTGATTTATATTCTGTTATATGCATCTGCAATATTAAATTTCATAAATCATTTTGCTTTTTATATCACATCTTGTATTTTAGTAATCAACAGTAGTGAGTATTTATTTTTGATTGTAATCTTGTTTAATTGTTTGTAATCAATATAAAATTGTAGTTTAGTGTTTTTCTTTGGCACAAATAATACTGAGTATTTTGCTGATAATGTCACTAGTTTAATATAATCTTATTTTAATTTGTCCTTGATGTATTTTTTTACAACTTTTGCTTCTCTTTCTGACATTGGGTAAATTGGTTTGCATGTCAGTTTCTTCTCTTTTATTAAAGATATCTTGTAGTCAAATGGTCTATGATTTGGCAATTTTTCATTGATGCTAAAATTAAAAAGATTTTGAAACTACTTATACTTTTTCAGAATTATTGATTTTGTCACTTTTTACACTTCTCTTTTGCTTACTGTGGTGCTGTATAATGTCTAACTATGCTGTCTCTTCTGAGTTTGCATGTTCTTTTGTGTAATTTTATCTATCAACTTACTTTTTATAAGCTTTTCAAAATTTATCTGTCTCTTTGTTCTAAAGTTACTAGTTGTTTCTCTCAACTCAGTTTCTTTTATGACTAACTTTTTCTCATTTATCTAACTCTTTGAGGTCTGTAATTTCTGTGAGAAATATGCATTATTGATCTTCACATTATAGTGTATTATGCAATAGTTTTTATAGCATGCTGTTTAATGTATGATTTTGTGTTGTGAGTGTCTCTGATACTTTATACATGTACATTTTGGCTTATCACAATAAGCTAATGTTTCTCTTCTTAAGAAATTCTCTTGAATTTCAGCCTAATGAGCTTTTTGCTCATGGCTGCCATCTTTTAAGTTTAGCAAAGTGGGATTTGTCACTTGCATCTTAGCCTCAGTTGTTTTATTGCTTGGTTTTCTATTAGTCTTAAGTAATTTTAACTTATTTTCTGGCTTCTTAAGTAATTTGTTGGCCTTATGTCATTTTTCTAATTCTAGCTCAGTTAAGTTTTTTTTTGAAACTGCTTTAACTGCCTTTTTAATTTTGTTATCTGATAGTGTTATTCATCACTTTATAAGTTGCTTCACTACCTTAGGCGTGTTTTGAGTGTCTCATAAATGTTCATTAATTTTATTTTGTACTTCTTGTACTATCTTTGGCAATCTGAATGCTTGTCTAGCTTGTTCAGTCTCTAAAGAAACTATATTCTTATCACTATCATTTTAAGTTATTTCTTTGTATTGTGTCCATTTTTGGCTCTTTAGTTTGTCACTAAAGTCAATCTCTGAAAAGTCATTATTGCTAACTTTATTGCTTGTTGCATTAAGCTATTGTGTTTTTTTCTTGAGTGATTTGCAGTTTCTGACTATATGCTCTTTCTTCTGGCAGTTATAGCATATGATCTTTTTTCTCTGTTTGTTCTCTTGCTTAAATTTGACCTTGTTCTTTTGTTATGTCACATTCAGTTTCATTGATTGCAGTTTGTAAGAGTTCTTTTTAAGTTTTTTATGCTGTTGTTCTTGATTGATGCACTATAAGCATTATGTAGACTATTTACTGTTTTTTCATTGTTTCACTTGTTGCTTAGCTAATTTTCTTTCATAAATTCTGTTGTCAATTTGTATGAATTGCTCAATTAATTCATTAATGTCAGTGAGTGATTCTTCTCTGGCTAATTTGTCTTGGACTTTCTCTCTTAGTTTTTGCTTATAAGTCATAATTTGTACTTTGTTTTTTTATTGCAGATGTAATATGATTTGTTGATGCTGTGTTGCATACTGTCTGGCTGATTTAGTCTGTTGAAGTTGTCACAGTTTTTGTTTTATAACTTTGTTCTTGTTGATCACTTTAAAGGCCTTATTCAACTCTGTGGTAAAGCCTATGTATTCACTAAATACTCACTTGATTATCTCATTTTGGTTTTCTTTATTGTCTTAGTTTTCTTTTCTGTTTCTCACAATGAGATTGATTCAATTAAATGCTAATTCTTTCATATAGAATATTGCTAATATAATTTTGTTGTAATCTCTGATGATTTCTGTCATTTCAAAATACAATTTAAGTTGAGTGAGAAATGTCTGTAAATGGTGAAATTGCTCATCAAATAGTTTGAGTCTCAGTGGTTTAAGTTAAGTTGTGGTGACTTGCTGTGCATGTTATAGCTTATTAAGTTGCTGAATTATTTTCTGAAGCTATTCAAGTCTTCTCTTGATGTCTTTTATGTTGTTCTTTTATATTATTATGCACAACTATCTGATTTTCTTCATTAATTTTGAATTGTTTAGTTTATCATCATCTGTGGGTGTTATCACTGGTGGTAGCTGTGCTGAGGTTGCTAGTCTCACAGCTAGTTGTTTTTCTGTTGTCTTGAATGCTAACATGATGACTATTGTTCTTGGTTATAATATTTGAGCTTTCAGTAACAGAGTCAAAGGCATTCAATGTGTTACCACCTTAGAATTTTTTCTAGCTATTCTATTGTACTGTTGTTAGAGAAAGCTTAAGTAAAACATTAATTTGATTTCTTCTTGATGATCTAAATCTGCTTAGATCTTGTTTGTAAACAGTCAATGTGGCCTGCTTACTATAGTTCTTCAGGTAAAGCTTTGTATGTCATATAACTTAATGAGTTTAAACTGAATAATAATAGCTAAGTTAGAAGTAGAGCCTAGTCAAATTGTAATTCTTTCAGTACTGTTTTTACTGACCTATAGTAGATAGTAGATAAAATATTAAGATTGAATATAAAGAACTAAATATATCTGTAAAGTATAAATGAGCATTTTTATATAATTCATAATTTAGTTCTTTTTCTGTGATTTCTTCTAGTCCCCTATGAACTTTTATTTTGTAGTTTCTACTGAACTATAATTTCTTAGTCTCTTGCGGACTATCTCTTCATAGTCCCTTGTGGACTATTCTTTGTCATGTGATTTTGGACTTTTTTCTCATTATGTGATTAATCATTTTTTGTTGTCATTCTGCAGTTTCATCTATTCTTTTCATGTATTTCCGCTGCTTGTCTGGTTAGTCTATAACAGCTACTGCTGCTACTTGCTATTATTAAGCTGCCAGTCTTTGCTTTTTTTTTTCATCATTTGTTGTCTTCTAATGCAACTAAGAATGAAAAAATTAACAATGAGAAAAAAGAGAAAGAAAAAAACACTAACTACTTTTCAATGTTGTATGGCCTGTTTTGTCAGTGCTGTGTGTAATTTTTAAAAAGACATTTCTTCAGAACTACATATATATTCAACAAAGCATGCAAATGCAATTACTGTTAAAGCATGCATCATTAATGTCTTTTAGTTTTCAAAAGCTCAAAGACTTGTCAAACTATTTTTGCTGTTATTTATACAGTTAACACATCTTTTCTGGCTCAATATAAATTAGTTAAAGCTGTTGATATAACAATGTATATATTCTTAAAATTTGTTGTTATCACTAGTGAGTGTCATCATTATTATCATTTTTTTATCTTTAACTCTGAGCTTCAGATAATAGTGATAAACTTTTTTTAAGTGATTCAGCTAAGTTTTTTAAAATGAAGTTTAAAATTTTAAAAAAAATATACATTGAGCTTTTTAGAGCTATGTTAGCATTTTTTCTCACTTTTGAGTTTGTAATGTTATCTCTCTGAAAATTATTAAATTTTTTCTCTGTAAATTCTCTCTGCACATCATATATTGTGATTACTAATCTATAGTAGTTCAGAAGATAACTTGTCTATATGTTTTGTTTTAATATTGTTGTGTGAGTTGACTAGTGTTGAAATGTGAGTGCACTTTGAATGCACTTCAGTGTTATGATTAAATTTTGTTTACAATTTGTTTAATTTTCTTTTGCACTTCAGTGTTTACATTTTAATGCCTACTCTTTAAAGAATTGAGATTAATTTTATCTTGCTTTTTTCACTCTCTTCAAAAGTTATTTCTTATAGCTCTTTGTTTTTTTATTTTGCATTTTGAATTTTCACAGTAGATTTACTGTCTTTTTTAAATTTAACTTCATTTGCCATGTGTCATGGTCATGTGAGTATTTTTTTTAGTGGACTAAATAGTATGTTTTATCACTGTTTTATTCTGCTCACAGAATGCTTTTTATCTTTTATTGCTTTTCATTTTTGACATATATTGAGCTGAGTGATTTTATTTTTCTTTCATATGCATGGTATGATTTTAGTAGTAAGATATGAAAGACAAAGTAAATGCTTTTATATTATGCAAATAAGTTAAGCTTGTATGTTTACTTTTTTTATACATTTATAATCTGAAAGAGTTTAAAAAAATAGTTTTTTAACTTGTAGTTTGAGCAAAGTGTTCACACATTCTTTGCTCACAGCATAACTTATTATTTTAATGCAAAAGTTTTTGACATTTATATTTTATCATAGTAATGCTTTTGTGTTTTTTTTTGTGATTTGTAAATGCACTTTGAGTATTTCACATGTTTTCACTATTTGTCTTATATGTTTAACTGCATTTTTTATTTTTTTAAACTCACTTTTCTGTTCAATATTTAGCTATAGCTTCAGTATATATTTCATGAGTGCTTTTGCTGGTGCAATGCCAGTTACACTATGCTAGAACATGTTATATATTAGCTGTGCTAGCAGTAATAAGCTAAACTAGTTGTTTTGCTCAAAATTGCTAAATGCTCACAGATAGTGCTTTAGAATTTAATTTTAATGCTTCATTTAGCTATCAGTCTATACATAAAATATTATTAACAAATCACATTTGGTTTTTATACACTTGCATAGTGTGACTCAGTACTTGCTTGTGAATAATAAGCTTTTGTTATTAATTTACTTTGTGAAAATTTTATAATTCTTAAAGACTACATTTAATGCAAGATTTACAAAATTTAACACATTTATATTCTTTCTGCAAAAAATGTAAATAACTTACTTCATTAGAATATTTATCATCACCAAAATTGCATTATACACTGTATTTCTTTATTTTAATGATAATAAATTTGTTATAAAGTTTAGTGAAATCATCTCAAATAGCTTCACAAAGATAGGTAAAAATTTTAGCTTTTTATATGGCTTGTGCTGCTTAATGCTACTTTTTTAGCAAACATTGCATATTTTAATGTAGTCTTTAATATTATTTATCATACTATATTAAAAGTATTTGCAACATACAATATTCAAAGTGCATTTTGTATCAAAGTACTTCTCTAATGAGTTGTTGTGATATATGCATAAAATCTTTTGTTTTGTTATAGCATCTTTAAATATATAAATATAGTCTTTAAATTTAAGCAAGCTATCTTCACTTACTATTCAGATTGATTACTTAATTTATATGTTTTTTACTGTAAGTTACTCACATTGTGTTTTAGCAAAAATGTTTCTTGCTTATTTTTTATGTATGAGATCTGCAAACAGTGCAGAAATAACTGCACTATAACTATTTTAAGTTGCATAGCCACTGCAACTATGGCTCATGGCATTAAAGAACTTAAAATCTCTATATTGCCAATGATATAGTTTTCAACTATATATGCATTTAGCATTGCATTAGTTATTTTCTTGTCGACAACTATTGGCTTTGTGCTTGAGAGTTCAATATATATTATTAGTTTAACTTTTATGAACTTTAAACTGAAATTTTGTTGCTTGCTTATCTCAGCAGCTATTTCTCTTAATAGCTTTTTGCACAAAGTGAGTAGCAATGTTTACTTCTTTTTGCCAACTATATAGTTTAAGTGACAATTTAGCACATTTGCAGAATTTTGCAATTTTAAGCAGTGCTCAATCACAAAATCAAATTCACTAAAATATTTTGCTTATTTAATTTAATGTTTTTACAGCTTTTTTATCATCAGAAAAAAGTAGAGATTAATATAATTAAACAACACTGTAATAAAATATCTACTACTCTTTAAATAGTGATATCACTGCTGAAATACTTCAACTATTGCAAGCATCTCTTCATCATATATTTTATAGTTGTGCTTTGCTAAAGTCATTTTTCTTAATCAATAAGCCATTAAATGTCATTGCTAATCATTTTCTTGCAACTGTGTTATAATTGCTGATATAGCAAATTTTAATATGTTAAATTCTATTTGAATTTTCAAATGAGGCTTAAAGTGTTAAAGTAAAGATATGCTTATGAAAAGCTTTTTTAGCTTTTGAAAAGCTACTTTTACATCTTCAGTCATTTCAAAGCATTGTGTCTGAGTTTTTTATTTTTTTATTTTTTTCTGCTTTACACTTTTTTTTCTTTTTTTTCTTTTCTTGTAGTGTGCTTGCATATCACACATTAAATTTAACAAAGCTGCATATATACACAAGAAGTCTTTAATAAACTTATAATAAAAGTTTATAAATTTTAGAAAAATCTGAATGTCTCACATGCTTTGTAGTTTTAATTATGCAAAAATAATTTCAATACACAATTGCTTTATTTTTATCTTTTTTGAGCTGATGACAAACTTAAAAAAATTCACAATGTTTATCTTGAAAATGCATTTGCTTAGCTTCACATAAAGCTTATACTTATATAATCTTTTCAAAATTAGTTGAATATGTTTTTTGTGTTTTTCTTCTGAGTTTGAATAGATGAGAATGTCATTTAAATAAACAATGCAGCATATGTTTAGCAAGTTACTAAGTGTTTTATTAATGTACACTTGAAACATTATAAATGTGTTTGCTAGATTGAAAAGCATAATTTAATACTTATAATAACTGTACTAAGTGCAAAAGGCTGTTTTTTATTTATCACTTTTGTGAATATGAATACAATGATATACATTTTGCAAATTTAACTATGTAAAAATTTTTGCATTTGCAAGTTGGTTTAGTATTTTCTCAATCAAAAGTAGTAAGTAGTGATTTTTGATAATTATCACATTGACATTTTTATAGTTGACACATAGATATATAATTTTATTTTTCTTTAGAATAAATAAAATGAGTATATTTGCTAAGCTTTTAAATGGCTGAATTCATCTCTTCTTAAGTGAGAACTCAATGTATTCTCAAAGTATTTGAAGCTTTTGCTTCAACAGTAAATATAATGGCTTGTGAGATGATTGCATTTTTGATAGCAAATTAATTATATGATCATACTCAGTGTTTTTTGAAAAAATCTTTACTTTCTTTTTAAAGAAAACATTTTTAAAGTTTTTAAACTCTTCTGACAACATCAGCTTGATGATGTTTACATCAAAAAAAAAAACAGTTTCACTATTGTGTAGCATGCATAACTATACAAAGAATATTATGTATTTGTTTAGAACTTTTTTTACATACATTATTGAATTTAATATCTTTATTGCATCATATGCATTTGTTTTGCAATATAATTATGTCTTTTTACTTTAGTTTAAGTCAGAATTGATTGTTTATAGCTATAAGTATTTCAGTATAGCATTATAATTTTTAAAGTCAACTGCTTTAAACTTATAAATGTATGTTTTTTTGACTTTTTAGCTGTTCTCCACTGTGATCTTCATAGTGCAATGTTCATATGCATTGATTTTATGTTCATTCAAAGCTTATATTTTTTTAATAAACTTATTTTATTTAGCAAGTGCTTTTTAGCTCATTATTGCAATATAAAGTTGCTTTTTGCACCAAAGTTTATAAATGCTTATATGCTAACAAAACTCTGCATAGTTACAATCTTAATGTGAAAAGTAATGGCCATGAGGCTGCATTTTTAAAGGTTAATTTTTAGCACTACTACAGCACTAAGCACTAAAAAATTTAGTTTTTTGCTGATGAAAACTTTATGTCTTTATTTTTAAATTTATCACTTTTAGAGAGATAGTTTCATCTTATGTGCTTTAGCTTGTCACAGATGAAGCATTAAATGAATTGCTTTTTTTTCTCTTTTAAATTACTCTTCAAATTGTTTTATGTTGCTGAATAAAATTTCTTATGTAATTTGTTCTTTTGATATGAGTTTTTAAATGCATTATTTTCTGACTTATCACTTTATTTTGAGCTATTTTCTTTGTTTTCTTTGTTATCATATGACTTTTTTTGTTGCTGAGTATTCAGTGTTTTTTGTCAGCTGTAAATATTGTTTTTCACTGTTTGCAAATGCACAATAAACTTAAAGTATATATTAAGTTTTAATTTATAGCAGTTTGCTTCAAGTTATATGTTTTCTAGCACTTTAGCTTGCAAATGTTCAATTTGTTATTAGTTAATGTATTATTTAGATAGCTGTGCTTTATAGTGTTTTATGTGAGTTGCAAATTCTCACACTGACTGCTATGGTTGTTGCTATGTGTAGCAAAGTGTTTGGTATATATTGCATATGAAATTTTTGAGACTATTCAGTTATTATAGTAAAAAATTTTTAAACTCATTTTATTTAAATTTTTAACTTTACTTCTTCATTTTCACTTTTATGTTTGCCTACATAAATAATAAATCACTGTCTAGATGACTTGTGGCTTTATTAATCTTGTAAATGTTAATTTTAAATGAGTGATTATACTGTGTAAAGTGTGTCTTTAAACATGTGAGAAATTTATTATATTTTTTTATATTGACTCTTTTGTATTGCTTCTTCATTTTTATGCATGAAGATGAAAATACTTTCAAATTATTTTTTAATAATGTTTTTGTCTTGAATAAATTATTTTGTCTATGCTTTCTTATCTTCAAAAATGCCACTTTAAATGATATACTGCATGATGTACTAGCTCAAAATTCTTTGTGTGAGAATTTTAGAGTTAAAAAGTTCTTAAACTTACTTTATTCTCTGCTTCTTATAAAAACTTTAATTTAAAATTTTATCTGCAAAATCTTTAAAATTGAAAAGTTTTTGAATCTGCTTTGCTCTTTGCTCTTTATAAAAACTTTAAATATTGCTTAATATAATGCAGTAGCACTTTTATGCTTTGCATTTTTTTCATTTACATTTGATGAACTATGTTCACTCAAATTTGCATTTAAAAGTTTTCTCTCTTTTTAAATATGCTTTTGAAGTTGTCACAACTTCTTTTGCTACTATAGTTGCAGTAGCTTTATCTTTACTGCTTGCAGCTTAACTGTGATATTTTAATCACCAGTTGTCTTTTCACTAGCAATAATTATAAAGTTTAATAATTTATTTTATGTTATATTTTGGCTTCTTGTGGTAGAGCTTGAGAACTGCATTTTGTTTGCTTTTTTCTCTGTAGCAAACACTGCAGATAAATTTATTATTATTTGCTTTAGTATTTGTGTAGCAATAGCAGTTTTTCTTTGGCTTTCTTGGCTTTGTGTCTACATTTCAAAGGCTTTTTGCACATTGTCTTGTGTATTTTCTTTATGCAAATTTAGATCAGAAGTTAAAAACTACTCTGCTTTGAGTTTAAAATTGCATTTTTCTGAAGTTATTTTACTGAATACTAAGCTATTTTCTTCAGTTTTAAGTGATTAAAATTGTAAGAGATTTTTAGATAGTATAGTAAACAGTGATATTGTATTAAGACTAATTGCTAGTTTTTTTAAATATGCACTTCAAGATACAATATTATGTAGCATCTCAGTGGGTCATGTGACACATTTAGCTCTAGCTTTTAAAAGCTATATTTAATGAGAAGTGCATACAAAAGTTTTATATACAATAGTGTATTATACAAGTAGTATGCAAGACATATATGCTATGTGTTTTACACATTTAAGCAGTTAAAACTCAGTGTAATAGTTTTAAGGCAGTTTAATTCAACTAGCTAATCTACTTTACAAGTATATTAAATTTTAAGAAAAAGAAAAAAAATCATATGAAACTCAGAAAAGTGAAGTGTTTTTATATAAAAGCTGCTAAGATATATAAAGTATACTATTAGCAATACAAAGTAGTGTAAAGAAACTGATATTGATATAGCTCTATAGTGAAAATATGTAATGCTAATATGTAGTCAGCCTCAATGCTTATTACCATTAGACTAAAAAGACTAAACAAGTAATAGTAAATGCTATTACTTAAGCTGGTATCTTTTATATAGTTATAATTATAATAATAATTATAATCTCACAAAGCACTAGTTAAATATTCTTTACTTCATTTTATTCAACAATTAAAAAATAATAATCTCAGTTGACCAAAGCTTGATTATTGTAGAGTGCAAAAGTAGTTTTAGCATTGAGAACTAGCATTGATAAACTATGTAATTTTGCAAATTTATACAATATAATCAATAAGTAAATATTTATCTTAAGTTAGAATATTGATATATTAAAAAATTAACTTATTTTCTTCAAAGTCAAAGAAATGCTTTGAGAACACAAAAGTTTAATATTCTTTTTATCATCTCATAGATTCTCATTTATTTCAACAAGTGGCTCAATGTGAAGTTTTGCTAATAATGCATTCACAGAGAGCTAAAGAACATATACTAAATATGAGATATGATGCTAATTTTATATTAATTGTAATAATGTTTAATTCTATAAATTTTTAAAAATTGAATTTGCTTTAAGTTTAGTTTTCAATATTTGAATAAAATGAACCATTATAGTGCTGTTATTACTTGCATTATTGGTTGTAATAGCAAGAATTTAATGCCATAACTGGTGATTAATTAAAATTTTGAATATCATTTTAGTCAAATTTTTTTCTGTATGTGAATCATAAATAAAATCAAAGGCTAAAAATATTTCTCAGTAATAAAAATTTGCATCAATAAAATATTTAATTATAGCAAGAAAGAAATGCTGAGATTGACGCATTTAACAATTTAATGACAAAGAAATTTTACTACAATTAGATAAGTGTAATAACATCTCAATATGAGTAATTTGTTTAAGTTCAAAAAGATGATTTCAAAGTTATTATTGATTAAATATTTGTATTTGTTAATTACTTACAATCATTATCAGTATACATTTAAACTGAATATGCTCAATCATATGAAAGAGTTGACAGCATGCTGTAATAAAGTGAAGAATTTAATCATATATATTAGAGACAAAATAATTAGTTAAAAAAGAATTTTAAAATTAATTAATTAACAAATTAAATTTGTAAAAAATTTAACTAGTGCTCTGCAGAGTTATAATTATTTTTATAATTATAACTATATAAAAAATGCTAGCTCAAGTAATAGCATTCATTATTACTTGTCTAGTTTTTTTAGTCTAATGATAATAAGCATTTGAGGCTGACTGTCTATTAGCATTACACTTGTAATAGTGAATCAAAACTGTAAAAACTGCTAAAATATATTAAATATACTACTAGCAATACAGAGTAGTGTGAAGAAATTGGTACTGATATAGCTTTATAGTGAAAATATGTGTAAAACTGATTTTTAACTGTCAGAATTCTGGCAGCCTACAAGAATTATATATATTCACAATGAGTTTACAGATAAGTGTGCATGTGTGTGTGCAGAGTTGTAGCTCTACTTAAGCAAATGTTATATAATAAAGCATAGCTTTAGCTGAGATACTGTATCACAAAATTTAACTCAAGTTAGATAAAAAACTAAAACTAGTTACTTTACTCATCAGAAGCATTTTTTTCACATTGTTATTTTTTTGCTTTTAGTTTGAAAGTGGCAATTAGACTTAAGAATATAAGAGACCATTGAGCTCATGCTATTATCTCTCTTACTTGAATGTTGAAGAAAGAAACTACAGTAAAAACATTAAACAAGTAGTAGCTCATTAAGCTTTTATGTAATTTTCTAATAATGTTGCCATACATTAAAGTATTTTGAACAATTCATTTGTTTAGCCCATTGAAACTTATGTTTAGCAACATGTGTATCTCTTTGTGACTTTGCAAATAATGTTTTTTGTTATCAAAATTCAAATATAGAAAAATGCTCTTGAAGTATAAAATATACAATTGCTGTAGTCTGCTTATGCTGTACTTTTTTCAATGATGAAAATATTAATTCTGCTGTAAATTCAAATTTAGGCTTAACTTTATGTTCAGATTTGATATCAAAATTAATAGCTTCATTTTGATTTTAAATAAATGATGAAGAAAACTATTCATATAGCAATGAAGAGTAATGCTCAAACCAGAATAAAAAACTTGAATTTTTAGAAGTAAACAGATCTAAAAATAATAAAAAAAAGCTGAAAAATAAAAATAAACAAAATAGCATTTTTGATCTGTTAGCAAACAATAAATATTTTGAATAGTTCAAAATTTATTTACTATGAATTCTAACTCAAGTTAAATTATTATATTTCTCTCTTTGAAAACTTTTTTTTAATACTTTGCCAGAAAACAATAACTAAAGTTAGTAATTTATTAAAATCATGAATTGCTATTGTCAATTAGTTTATAACAAATATAATTAAAAATTACAACTGATGTGTAGTATAAGACAATCAAAAATGAAAATTTTAATATTATCAAAATGAGTATATTTTCATTTTCTGCTCAAAGTTTAATATACTCTATACATATGCATCATGCAGAAAAAGCACTTTTGCCTCTTGATTCTAACTTAAGTTAGTTTTATACTATTATTATTTAGTGAATTCAATCTATTAGTTTTGTTCTTTTGCTTTGCTTATATCATTATTTTAAGCTTTTAATTTATTCTCATTCTTTAACTTATTTTTATTTTTTGACTTATTTTCATTTTTTAACTTTTTTTTGTTCTCTAATCTGTTCTCATTCTCTAATTTGTTTTCATTTTTCAATTTATTTTCATTCTTTAATTTATTTTCATTTTTTAATTATTCTTATCTTTTGATTCACAAAGAGTTTTTATGACAAAAAAGTCATAATTGGTCTTAATTTTCTCAATACTTTTATTCATATCATTATCTATTTTTAGTTAAATGTGAATTCTAATCTAAGTTAAGATAATTATTTATCATTGCTATTAGCTATGCCATCATTCTGCAAAATAAATAAATTAATATTGTTTCTTTTATGCTGTTCTATGTTAAGCTTTTTTTCTAATAATTTTGCAATTTCACTATTATTATTTTTACTTAAAAATGAGCAATCATTGTTTGCATGACTTTAGTTAGTGATTTTATTCTAACCCAAGTTAGAATAAGTTAATAAATGTTACATATCTGAAAAAAATTTTATAAAAAGCTTTAGTCTTTGCTGCTTTTTCATTGAAGTGTTTAAAGTTTTATTGCATACTTTTTTTAAATTTTTTCTTTTCTTAGCATGAACTTGTTTATTTGTGAAGCTTTTTTGTGTTGACATCTTCTTAGAGAGAATATGACTTAATGTATAGCTTTTATTTTATGCTTTCATCTCTTTTTTAATTTTTGAATTGTGGTTTAGCATGAATTGTTTGAAATACTTGTTTATATTATTAACTTCTGATGCTCAATCTCATTTCAACAAGATATTCACAGCTTTTCATACTGCTTGCAGACATCATGCTTATTTATGCTAGTAATATTAGCATTTAACTTAAGTTAAATTAACATCACACAAATCTTGTCTAAAATGAACTTATCTTTCAACTTTTTTTTTATATTCTTTGCTGCCTCATTCATGAATAAAAGTTAAAATTATAAATTTTTTAATTCACCAATATGTTCACAGTGCTTTTAAAACATTTAATTTCTTTTTCAAAAATTTTTTGTTGCAAGTGCTTTTGAGAACTTTTAAGACTTTCACAGTGAGATTGTTTTGAAATTGTGCACAAATAATGATAGGTTCAAACATAGTATATGTTGATAACTATTAGCTTTAACAAAATTAGCTTTTAACTTAAGTTAAATTAAAATCTATATACAATGATGTTAAAATTATTGTAATTTTGCATTATGCTTATAAGCTTCTTTGAGATGATTTAAATAGTTTTAAAAAGAACTTTTGCTCAATAATGTAGTTTAAAGTAACTAAAATACTGTTTTTATTTTTTGTGAATATTTTTTTTATATCTTTGTTTTGAAGTGCAGAAGATGACTCACAAAGCTAGCTATATATAAACATTTATTTCTAACTTAAGTTAAAATTACATTTACAAAGTTTTTAAGATTGAAGTTTGTTTATAAATGCTTATTAAACACTATGTTAATTAGAGTGATGATATAGTTTTTCACTATACTTTTTGAGTCTTCACAGTTTGCAAAAATGATGGCTTTTAGCTTGTTTACTCACTGAAATAATTTGAGTTTTTCTGATGTAGTGAAAAAATAATGTCATTTAAGCATTACTTAAAATATAACATGCTTCAGAATTAATTTCAATGATATAATCACTGTTTGGTTCAAATGCAGCCACAACTGCTTAAAATTATTTAATTAATCTTTTGTTATGCAATTTAACTTAAGTTAGATTTTATTATGATGAAAATTTACAGTTTTTATTTTTTGACATGTTTTTTTAGATATTTATATACACATCATTAAAAACCACAATCAAAAAAAAAGTTTTTAATAAGCATTTTTAACAAAAGAATATTTAACAGTTAATTTAAGCAAAGTTTATGTGTCAAATCACTGTAAATTAATAAGTGGTTTAAGCAATTCTTCTTTGAAATTGCTGTGCAATGAAAAAAATAACATATGTAATTTGTGGTCTATTGCTTTAAAGTAATAAAAGAGAATTAAATTTCAATCATTAATAATTATTATTGCATTTTATTCACCAAAAATATCATTTGCAAAATGAAAAAACTTCTTAAATTCAGTGCCTCAAATTTAACTTAAGTTAAAATGTACTTGCTTGAATAATATTAATTAAACTTATAATGTTAAGTTTTATATTAATAATATTCTTGCTAAGAGTGTAATTGTAAAACTTGCAATTATAAAATGTTTAAAAATAATGTTTAGTTTTTCATTGCTAAGCACTGTTGTGCAAAGAGATCATGATACATGAAACATGCTTGAAAGTTATTTTAATTATAATATAAGCTTAATTTTAAAACTTATTATGCTTTGTCAGCAATGTTTTTTATTTTTTTAAAAATTTCATTTCAAACTTATAAATAAGCATCATTATTTGCTTTTGATCATAAAGATTAATTGCTCAAATATAAGCTTATAAAGTTATTAGTGAAATTTTAACTTAAGTTAAAATAAAACTTACTTTTGGCTTTAATGCTTTCAATGATTAATCATTTAAGCTTTTTGCCATTGTAGCAGCTTTCTCTGATTGCTTTTTTAATACATTAATGAATGCAGCTTTTTGATACTAATCTGCTTAAAAAACAAATGATAATATATTTTTAAAGTACTCAGTAAAGAAAATAAAAAACTTTGTCTCAAAAGCTTATTTAGTTTATGTTAAAAATCAAATTTTGTCAATATTTACTGCTAGCTTCTAATTTGTTGTCTTAGCATATTCTTTGAGCAAGTTATTAAAGGTCTTACTGAAAACTATAATATTTATCTGTGTGTTTTGGTTAAAATAATATATATTAGTTTTGAACTTTAATTTCAAGTCTCATACATGCTTTTGGTTAAAATCACAATTATATATATTTTCTTCTCACTTGATATTGAGGATTTAACATTCAAACTGAAAGTTTTCAAATAAGCATTTTTTAGTCTAAAATAAATTTCATTTTTTTTATTGTGGTCTAAGTAATTTCTTTATTAGTTACTTTTAGTGTTGGCATTAAATTGAGTTCAAGCTCAACTCAACTTAACTTAACTTGTTAAAACTACTAAGTTGAGTTTAAAAGTTTAACTCAGCTTAGTAAATTAAGTTGAAAAGTTCAACTCAGCTTAGTAAATTAAGTTGAAAAGTTTAGCTCAACTCAACTTATAAGTTTTTGAGCTCAACTCATTTATATTATATATTACAATTATGTAATTATGATACATGATAAATTACAAATAAATTACTAGACAATGAAAATTTTATGAAGAATAAATATTCATCATCTAATGCTAGTGCTTGTAAAACACATAATGCATATATTTTGCATGCTACTTGCATGATATACTATTGTATATAAAACTTTTATATGCACTTCTGATTAAATATAGCTTTCAAGGGCTAGAGCTAAATGTGTCACATGACTCATTAAAATACTATATAATATTGCATTTTAAAGTGTATACTTAGAAAAATTAGTGATTAATTTTAATATAATACTGCTGTTTACCACATTATCTAAAAATCTTTTATAATTTTAATCACTCAAAACTAAAAAAAATGACTTAGTATTCAGCAAAATGGCTTCAGAAAAATATAATTTTAAACTTAAAGCAGAGCAGTTTTTAATCTCTGACTTGAATTTGCATGAAGAAAATACATAAGACAACACACAAAAAGTCTTTAAAATGCAAACATAGAGTTAAAAAGACCAAAGAAAAGCTGTTATCACTATGTGAATATTAAAGTAAATAATGATAAACTTATCTGCAGTGCTTGCTACAAAAAGAGAAGCAAAAAAAAACATAGTTCTCAAGCTCTATTATAAGAAGTTAAAATATAATATAAAATAAACTATTAAACTTCATGACTATCACTAGTGAAAAGATAACTGACAATTAAAGTATTATAGTTAAGCTGCAAGCAGCAAAGACAAAACTATTATGGCTGCAGTAGCAAAAAAAATTGCAACAACTTCAAAAGCATATTTAAAAAAAAAACTTCTGAATGTGAACTTAAGTGAACATAGTTCATCAAATGCAGATGAAAAAGACATAGAGCATAAAAATGTTACTATATTACATTAAGCCGCACTTAAAGTCTTTACAAAAAGCAAAGAGTAAAGTAAATTTAAAAATCTTTTGACTCTAAAGACCTCACAAATAAAATTTTAAATTAAAGTCTCTATGAGAAATAGAGAACAAAGCAGATTTAAAAACTTTTTAACTTTAAAATTTTTACACAAAGAATTGCAAACTAGTACATCACACAGTGTATCATCTGAAGTAGCATTTTTAAAAGTGAGAAAGCATAGACAAAATGATTTGTTTAAGGCAAAGACATCATTAAAGAATAACTCAAAAGCATTTTAATTTTCACACATGAAAATGAAAAAGCAATATAAAAGAGTTAACACAAAAAAATACAACAAATTTCTCACACACTTAAAGACACATTTTACACAGTACAATTACTCATTTAAGATCAGCACTTATAAAATCAACAAAGTTATAAGTCATCTAGATAGTAATTTATTACTTATATAAACAAACATGAAAGCAAAAACAAAAAAGCAAAGTCAAAAATTCAAATAAAATAAGTTCAAAGATTTTTTGCTGTGATAACTAAACAGCTTCAAAAATTTTATGCACAATATATATCAAATGCTCTGTTATATATAGCAGCAATCATAACAGTCAGTGTAAAAATTTACAACTCATATAAAACATTATAAAACACAGCTATTTGAATAGTATATTAATCAGCAATAAATTGAACATCTATAAGCTAAAGTGCTAAAAAACATACAACTCAAAGTAAATTATTATAAATCAGAACTCAATATATATTTTAAGTTTATTATACATCTGCAAATAGTAAAGAACAACATTTGCAGCCAACAAAAAACACTGAATACTCAGTGATGAAAGAAGTTATATGGCAGCAGAGAAAACAAAAAAAATAGCTCAAAATGTGGTGGCAAATTAAAGAATAATGCATTCAAAGACTCACACTAAAAGAATAAATTACACAAGAAATTTTATTTAGTGATGCAAAACAACTTAAAGAGCAATTTTAAAAAAAAAGCAATTCATTTGATACTTCATCTGCAACAAGTTAAAATATATAAAATAAAACTATTTCTTTAAGAGCAATAAGTTTAAAAACAAAGATGCAAAGTTCTCATCAGCAAAAAACTAAATTTTTCAGTGCTTAGCACTGTAGCAGCATTGAAAATTAATTTTCAAAAATACAGCCTCATGGCCATTGCTTTCCACATTGAGATTATAACTATATAAAATTTTATTAGCATATAAGTGCTTATAGACTTCAGTGCAGAAAGTAACTTTATATCACAATGATAAGCTAAAAAGCATTTGCCAAATGAAACAAGTTTATTAAAAAAATGCAAGCTCTGAATGAACACAAAATTAACACATATGAACATTACACTGTAGAGATTATAGCAGAGAATAGTCAGAGAGTCAGAAAAACATACACTTATAAATTTAAAGCAATTAATCTTAAAAATTATAATGCTATACTAAAATACTTATAGCTATAGACAATCAATTTTGACTCAAACTAGAGTGAAAAGACATGGTTATATCACAAGACAAACACACATAATGTGATAAAAATATTAAATTTAGCAATGTGTGTGAAAAAAGTTCTAAACAAATGCACAGCATTCTTTATATAGTCATATACACTACATAATAGCAAAACTGTTTTTTTTAATGCAAACACCACCAAGCTAATGCTGTCGGAAGAGTTTAAAAACTTTGAGAATATTTTCTCTGAAAAGAAAGCAAAAATTCTTTCAAAGAACATTAAGTATAATTATACAATTGATCTGCTATTAAAAATGCAATTACTTCATAAGCTACTATATTTGCTGTTGAAGCAAAAGCTTCAAATGCTTCAAAATTACATTAAGTTTTTGCTTAAGAAAAAGTGAATTTAACTGTTTAAAAGCTTAGTAAATATATCTATTCTATTTGTTTCAAAGAAGAATAAAACTATGCATTTATGTGTTAACTATAAAGATGTCAATGTGATAATCATTAAGAATTATTATTTACTACTTTTGATCAAAAAAACATTAAACTAACTTATAAACACAAAAATTTTCACACAGCTAGATTTGTAAAATGCATATTATTGCATTTGCATCTGCAAAAGCAACAAATAAAAAATAATCTTTTGCACTCAGTATGGCCACTATAAGTATTAAATTATACTTTTTAGTTTAGTAAACACATCTGTGATGTTTCAAGCATATATTAATAAAGCATTTAGCAACTTGCAGAAGAAGAATATAAAAAATATATTTAACTAGTTCTGAAGAGACTATGTAAATATAAGCTCTATGCAAAGTTAAGCAAGTGTGCTTTCAAAATAAACACTGTAAATTTTCTTAAGTTTGTTATCAGCTCAAGAGAAATAAAAATAAAGCAATTGTATATTAAAACTACTCTCACATGGCTAAAGCCACAAAGTGTGCAAAACATTTAAATTTTTCTGAGGTTCACAAACTTCTACTACAAATTTATGAAAAGCTTTTTATATATATGTGCAACTCTATTGAATTTCACACATAGCATGCAAGTGTGCTACAAGAAAAGAAGAAAGAGAAAAAAAAGTATAAAGCAGAAAAAGACAAAAAAATAAAAGACTTAAACACAATGCTTTGAAATGACTAAAAATGCAAAAGTAATTTTTTAAAAGCTAAAGAAGCTTTTTACAAGCACATTTTTGCTTTAACACTTTAAGCCTCATTTGAAAATTCAAATAAAACTTAACACATTAAAATTTACTATATCAGCAATCATAACACAGTTGCAAGAGAATGATTAGCAATAGCATTTAATGATTTATTAGTCAAGAAAAATAACTTCAGCAAAATGCAACTATGAGACACATGATGAGAAAATACTTGCAATAGTTAAAGCATTTTAGCAATAATATTATTATTTAAAAAGTAGCAGATACTCTATTATAATGTTGTTTAATTGTGTTAATTTTCACTTCTTTCTGACAATAAAAAAGCTGCAAAAATATCAGATTAAATGAGTGAAATATCTCAGTGAATTTAATTTTATAATTAAACATCATTTAAAATTACAAAATTCTGCAAATGCATTAAATTGTCATTCAAACTACATAGTTGACAAGAAGAAGTAAATATTGCTGCTCACTTTGCACAAAAAGCTGCTAAGAGAAATAGCTGCCAAAGTAAACAAGCAAGAAAATTTCAGTCTAAAGTTTATAAAAGTTGAACTGATAGCACATATTGAACTCTCAAGCACAAAGTTAATAGTTGTTAACAAGAAGATGACTAATGCAATGCTAAACACATATGCAGTTAAAAATTACATTATTAATAATACAAAAATTCTAAATTCTTTAGTGTCATAAGCCATGATTGCAATAGCTATATGACTTAAAACAGTTTACAATGTAGGTATTTTTATATTATTTGCAAATTTTATATATAAAAAACAAGCAAGAAATGCTTTTGCTAGAACACAACATAAGTGACTTATAGTGAAAAATATATAAACTAAGCAATTAATCTAAACAGTAAGCAAAGATAATTTGCTTAGATTCAAAGACTGCATTTATATACTCAAAAATACTATGACAAGACAAGAGATTTTATGTATATACTACAACAATCTGTTGAAAGAGCACTTTGATATAAAACACACTTTGAATATTATACATCACAAATACTTTTAGCATAATATAATGAATGATATCAAAAACTACATCAGAATATGTAATGTTTGCCAAAGAATTAGCATCAAGCAGTACAAACTATATGAAAAGCTAGAATTTTTATTTATCTCTGCAAAGCTATTCAAAATGATTTCATTAAACTTTATAATAGATTTACTACTATCAAAATAAAAAAGTGTAGTGTATGATATAATTCTAGTGATAATAAACATTCTGATGAAGTGAGTCATTTATATTTTTTGCAGAAAGAATATAAATGCATTAAATTTTGCAGATCTCATATTAAATGTGGTCTTCAAAAATTATGAAATTTTTACAAAATGAATTAGCAATAAAAGCTCACTATTCATAAGCAAATACTAAGCTACATTATGCAAGTGCATAAAGACTAAACATAGTTTGTCAATGGCATTTTATATGTAGACTAACAGTCAAATAAAGCATTAGAATTAGATTTTGAAGCATTATTTATAAGCATTTAGTAATTTTAAGCAAAACAACTGGTTTAGCTTGCTATTATTAACACAGCTGATATACAATATGTCTCAGCATAGTGTGACTGACATTGTGCCAGCAAAAGCACTCATAAAATATATATTAGAGCTGCAGCTAAATATTAAATAAAAAAGTGAGCTTGAAGAAGTAAAAAGCACAGTTGAACATATGAAATGAATAATGAAAACATATAAAATGCTCAAAGTGCATTTATAAATCACAAGAGAGACATAAAAGTGTTATTATGATAAAATGCAAATATTAAAAATCTTTGCATTAAAACAGTAAGTTATGCTGCAAGCAAAAAATGTGTAAATATTTCACTCAAACCACAAGTTAAAAAATTATTCTCTTGAACTTTTTCAAATTATAAACATATAAAAGAAGTAGATATACAAGCTTAACTTATTTGCATGATATAAAAGTATTTATTTTGTCTTTCATGTCTCACTACTGAAACCATACCATATATGTGAAAGAGAAGTAAAACTACTCAGCTTAATATATATTAAAGATAAAAAGTAATAAAAAATAAAAAGCATTTTGTGAGCAAAATGAAATAATAATAAAACATGCTACTTAGTTCACTGAAAAAAATACTTACATGACCATGACACATAGCAAATGAAGTCAGATTTAAAAAAGTAGTAAATCTACTTCAAAAATTCAAAATGCAAAATAAAAAAACAAAAAGCTATAAAAAACAACTTTTGAAAAAAGTGAAAAGAGCAAGATAAAAATTAATTTTAATTTCTTAAAGAGCAGATGCTAAAGCACAAATGTTAAAGCACAGAAGAAAATTAAATAAATTATAAACAAAACTTAATTATAACATCAAAGCACATTTAAAGTGCATTTACATCTCAACATCAGCTAACTTACACAACAATATTAAAACAAGATGCATAGACAAGTTATCTTTTGAACTACTATAGATTAGTAATCACAACACACAACATGCAGAGAAAATTCACAGAGAAAAAATTTAACAATCTTTGAAGAGACAATACTATAAATTTAAAAGTAAGAGAAAATGCTAACATAGTTTCAAAGAGCTTAGCATATGTTTTTTTTGAGATTTTAGATTTTATTCTGAGAGACTTAGCTAAATCACTTAAAGAAAAGTTTATTATTATTATTTGAAGTTCAGAGCTAAAAGTGAAAGAGTGATGACAGTGATAATGCTTATCAATAATAACAATAAGTCTCAAAAACACATGTATTGCTATGTTAGCAGCTTTGACTAATTTATATTAAGTCAGAAAAAATATATTGACTATATAAATAGCAATAAAAACAATTAACAGACTTTTGAGCTTTCAGAAATTAAAAAACATCAATAATACACATTTCAGTAGTGATTGCACTTGTATACTTTGTCAAACACATATGTGGTTCTGAAAAGATATCTTTTCAAAAACTACACACAGTGCTAACAAAGCAAACTATATAACACTGAAAAGTAATCAGTGTTTTTTTCTTTCTCTTTTTTCTCATTGTTGATTTTTTCATTCTTAGTTGCATCAGAAGATGACAAACAATAAAAGAAAAAATAATAAAGATTAATAGCTTAGTAATAGCAAATAACAGCAGCAGCTACAATAACAATAATGATGACATAAGCACAAATAATTATGCAAATGTAAGTAATAATAATAGTGGCAGTCATGGCAGAGACAATGCAAGCACAAATGACAATGATAACAGTAGCTTTGACAGCAATGATAATAACACAGCAACAGTATTACTGCTTTTGGCTTGAATGAAAATGTTTTAACATGATAAAATTTGCCTGCAGCAATATCAGCATAACTTTTAACTGCAATAACACACTGTTACATGAAAAAATGATGTAGATGTGCTGTTGTTTACACAATAAATATTTATTATAAAATAACAACACTACAATGAAAAGACACAAGAATGTCACATAGCCTTACAGATGACTATATTAACAATTTTTAAAAAACAATTTTAACTTTAAATAAATTGCAGCAGTGAGCACAAAGAAGAATAAAAAGACTTATAATCTCACTACTATAGCTATAGTGGTCTGAAGAAAAAAAACAATATATATAAACAGTGCAAAGTAACATGTCTTTATGTCATACTCAAAATGAGCTAGTGACAAGTAAAGTTAATTGAATATTAGCAAGCTAATGATAAAGTGAGAATCAAAATCTCTTTTATTTATAAATTTGATATCAATACTACACTACTATACTATATAAATGCATCAGTGCAATGCATATGAGATATAAATTTAAGTTTTATATACTTTACAAGCAGCAACACACAAAAGCAATAAATGACAAAGAAAGTAAGAATCTCTTAGTCATTTAAGCACTTGAGAGGCCAAATGCATAAAAAAAGAAAGCAATTGTAAGATATATAGTATATACATTTTATATATTACTTATATAATACATTGTTATATATAAAACTTTTATATATGCTTCTAATTAGATATAGCTTTTAAAGGCTAGAGCTAGATGTGTTACATAATTTATCAAGATACTATATAATATTACATCTTAAAGTGCATACTCAAAAAAACTAGTGATTAGTTTTGATACAATATTACTATTTATTACACTATTTAAAGATCTCTTACAGTGCTGCTCTAATTACAACAGTGTAATTCTATTTTCTATACCAGAAGCAAAGACAAATTTATAACTTTCTATCTACACCACTTTAAAAAATTCAGCTTTTAATTCTCACACTTCTGAAGAATATTTTCACTGTTACTTTTCAAAGCATCAATGAGAGCATACATTAAATTGTTTTTTTAACAATGCAATTCAAAAACATTTTAACATGCTTTATATACTTTGGTTTGATAAAAGAAATTATGTTATTTAAATTTCATATTTAAATGTTTAGATTTAGCTTTTCACTTCTAATTGTAGTGCATTGCTATAATTTAATTATTTAGCTTTATCACCAAACTTGGCATAAGCTTGTTCAGATTAAAAGAAAGCTAACAAACATTAAAAAAGTTTTAAAGAAAATAATCATAAATCTTAACAATTTAATTTTGCCTTAAATAATAAACTTAGCCAATTATTTGCTAAATATATTTATTCAAAGTCAGTATATTCAAAAGATACACATTGCAATAAAGCAACTAAAGATTAGACTTTACTGAATTAACATAGTACAAGCAGATGAGAATTATAAATGAATCTCTTTAAATACAAAAGAATTAAATCAATATCTCACACTTATAGTGGTTTAATTCTGCATAAAAACCATACACATTGATGTCATAAAGATGCAAAGCCATTTTAATAAAAAACTGCTGAGCAGAATTTATATATCAGATAATAAATTTATCATAATAAATGAAAATTTTATTACAGATAATAAGCAATAATGCACACAGCTTGAGAAAATCCCAAAGTAGATATTGAAGCATAATGTAAAAAATACTAAGATATACAAAGTATACTACTAGCAATACAAAGTAGTGTAAGAAAACTGATACTGATATAGCTTTATAGTGAAAATATATGTAAAACTAATTTTTAGCTGTCAAAATTTTAGCAGCTCATAAAAATTATATACAATCACTGTGAGTTCACAAGTGAGCTCACATGTGTGCACACAGAGTTATAGCTCTATTTAAGCAAATGTCACATAAAAAAGTATAGCTTTAGCTGAAATGCCATGTTACAATTGTTTTTTTTTTCTTTATAAACTTTACTTTTAAAGCCTATAGCTCTTCTGATGATTGTGTTTTTTCAAATAGTGTATTGTTTGCATTGTTTACATTATATAGTATTATAGTTCTCATTCACATATTGCATAGTATGGTAGTTTTTTTTCAGTGATTATATTTCTTTGTTGAGTAGTATTATAGTTCTCATTCACACATTGCATAGCATTGTAGTTCTCTTAATAGCATATTGTTTGCATTCACTGACTATTGTATAGCAATTTCTTTGTGTTCTTGAGCTCAACTACTTAAGCATGTTTAAGCTGCAGTTTTTTTGTTTTTTAAACAATTTTTTTTTCAAAGTTATTGTTTTTGTCTACACTGCCAGCCACTTTTGATGAAAAAAAAAATGAAAATAATAGTTTCAGTAAGTTTGATCTTTTAATATTGCTGACTAGTTTAGCTAATTGCTTATAAATAAATAATTTACTTTGCAACTACATGTAATTATATGTGATCTGTGTGTGTGCCTCACTGTGCACTTTGCATGCTGTGCTTGTGGCATTTGCTGCACTAACTAGTCTAATGTTGCTTATTACTAATTAAATTAAATGATTAAATAAGTTTTTTTTCTTAGTGTGTTTGTCTGTTTGCTCTTTTTTAACCTTAAACAAAATAATGGCAGGCAGAAAGCTTATTGAGTTTTTATTAAATGCCACTGACAATTTCATAAAGATGATGAAGTAAAAAGTTTTCAAGAAGCTAAGAGATTTTTCTCTGATTTCTTTAAAGCTTTTGCCTGCAGTTTTTACTAAAGTGCAGATGATTATTCAGCTAAAAATTCAGCAGATGCTTTTGCTTAGCTTTAATGCATTTGCTGTTGTTGTTTTAACTATGTTTGCTGCTATTATCACTGCTGTCTTTGCTGCTATTCTGGTCTCAGCCTTCATCTTCACTGCTTTTGCCTTAGTTCTAGCCTTTGTCTCTGCTGCCTTTGCCTTTGTCTCAGCTTTTACACTAATGAATTTGCTTTTTTACTGCCAGTACATTGCCAGTTGAAATTTCTTCTTATTAAGAGAATCACACTGTGAGCAGTTTGCCCTCAGCAGAGCAATACTGCAAGTGTTAGCACTATTCACAGATTTAACACAATTACTACAATATAAATTTTTTTTTTGAGGTTTGCTTCTCTAGCTAATGTATTATTGAATAACTGCCAGTTTAAGCTATAAATGCAGCAAAGCACTTGATAAATGCCATTGTGTGATTTAAGCAGTGTTATGCTACTGGCTATTATATTACTAAGTTACTAAGCAAAGTTACAAGCTGTTTAAAAAAAATTCACTGGCTTCTTTGAGAGCACAGTTATAAAAATTGAGTATGAGAAAAGTTGTTTGATGTTTATGATAATGTTTTTTGTGTTTTTTTTATGGTGTTTTAGTCTCTCAGTGATGTTTTGAGAGATTTTCTTGTGGCCTTTGAGCCTTAAATTGTCTTTTAAAAATGAATAATTTATTCTGAGTTTTTTAATTCTTTTGACACTTTTTCTAGCCTTTTATTTGCTGTAGTTGCTTCTCTTTAAAAAGCTGCACTAGCTTTTAAGCTTTTTGAACATTTTTTTGGTTTTTATATATCTTTTGATGAGAGAAATCTCTTCTATCACATTAAATATTTTGTCTTTGCTGCCTATGTTTGCACAGTAAAAATACTTTTCACTTCTCATTTCTTCTCCACATTGATTAGTATAAATTCCACTGGCAGAGATTAGTTATTATGCTTATAATACTTTTTCATTAAAGAAATATGAAAAATAAAGTGAATTTTTTGATATTGTAATGTTAGTTATAGCTTGTAGGCTTATTTTCCTCAAGCATCAGTAATAGTAAAAAGTTCTAAGTAGTAGTTCTTCAGTTTTTGGCTTGAGTGAAGAATTTAAATGTTTTTAATGTTTAGCAATATTTTCTCTCTCATCTTGAAGGTCATGGCCTTGTAATGTTTATTATAGTATTTTTTTTAAAGCTTTAACTGCTTTTTTCAAATGTGATTTTAGTGACTTATGCATTTTTTATAATTACATTGCATGATTTACTGCAAAGTTCAATTTGCCTTCACAAAGTAATAACTTAATATTTGTGCTTATGTCTTTGTTGTATTTCATTAGTGCTTTCATTAGGCTCATATCACTAGCATTGTGTATTGACTGATTATAAATAACTTAAGCCATCAGTAGTTATTGTGCTTAGTCATTTTAGTTGTAATTGCAATATGCTCACAAATAGTGTTTTAATGTTTAATTTTGATGTTTTGTTTGCCTGTTAGTCTAAGAGTGAAAAGCAATGAATAACTGTTGTCTAACATTTAAATAATAACACAGTGTAAATCAAAATTTGCTTGTGAATAAAGTTTCTTGGTCACTTACAATATTTTTTAATACTCTGAAATTTCAAAATACTTGATCATATAGAATGTTAGCTAACTGAAATGCATCTAGATTGATGCAAATAAGTATATATAACTCACTTGATGAAAACATTAATGACCATCAATATAGTGTTATAAATCTTTCTCTGCCATCTAGAAGGTGAAAAACTAGTGATAAAATTCATAGTAATGGTTTTGAAAGACTATGTAAATCAAAGTAGTAATTCTAGCTTTTTATAAAACTTGTGCTTGTGTATTTTAATTCATTGACATTTATTACATGTTTGAATATATTTTTTAACATTTTTTGCCATATTATGCCAAAAGTATTTGCAGTGAATAGTCTCAAAAATGTGCTTGACTGCAAAGTAATCTCTTTATAAATCATCATGATTTGTGTGAATAATTTCTTTAATTATAGCTTTATCTTTAAGTATATATGCACCACTTTCATATTTAAGTAGATCATTTCAGTTTATTTCTCAGAGTAAGTGCTCAGTCTGAATATTTTATTCATTTTTCATTTTTTTACTGTAAGGTTTGCTATAAGTTTTGCAGTAAGCACACAGTCTAATTCACACACTTCAGTTCACTACTTGTCTGTTTTGCAAAGATGTTTTGTTGCTAAACTCACAGTAAAAGCTGTAATATAGTTTTTAGCATATTTGTATAAGCTGTCTCAGATGCTATAGCTGCAGTAGCTAACATTTAAAGCATTAGAAGTTTTAAATTTTTCATAACACTTTTGATGTGACTTTTATTTATAAATGTGTTTTGACTTCTATAAGCATTAATGATGTCAACTAATAGTGCTTTTTTTTGTTTATATGCTAAAAGTGCTTCTAGCACATGTGAGAGTTTTTCAGAGAGATTCTCTCAATTTAAGCTCAAAAAGCTTTTTGCAAGTTTCTTTTGCAGTGAAAATAGCATATTTTTTATTATTTTTTTCTTGTAATTCAGATGATGACTTAGTACATTTGCAGAGTTGCTTTTTCTCAAATAATGCTTTATAATAAAATTGAACATGCTAAGCTTTTTTACTCATCTCATCTGACATTCATTTAACTCTTTAGTTGTCATAAAGTAGTAAAGATTAGCATAATTAAACAATATAATAACTAAGTGCTTTGCACTCTTCAAATAATGTCTTCATTCTTTGAAGGCTGACACAATAGCTAATAGCTTTGCATTATGAGTTTTATAATTTTTTTTCACTAAAAGCATTTTTTAAAATCAGTAGGCTATAAAATGCCACTACTCATCTTTCAGCAGTTGAGAAATTATGGCTGCAATTATGAAACCTAAGGCATTTAGCTCAATTTATATTCTCTGTTTCAGGTCAAAATGTATTATTATTGATGCATTAATAAATAATGCTTTGAGGTTTTCAAATGCTTTTTGAGCTTCTTTGATAAGCACAAATGATGAAAGTTTTTAGCTCTTTTTGATTTTTTCTATGAGCACCACTAAAGACTCACTGACTTTTGTGAAGTTTTGTATAAAGCATCTGTAGAAATTGATGAATTCAATGAATACTTAAATGTCATACATGCTTTGTAGCAGCAGCTAGCTTATTATGGTTTTTATTTAAGCTGGTTTTATTTCAATGTCTTTTAAACTAATAATGAATCTCAAAAAGCTCACTTTTGCCACTGTGAACTCACACTTGCTTTGCTTTGTGTATAAGCAGTAAGTTTGCAGTCTATTCAGCACTGCTTGAACATTTTTTCAATGCTGTTTCTCTAACTGAAAATAAATAAAAATGTCATTCAAATATACCACAACACACACATTTAAAAAATTGTTTAATGCTCAATTAATATAAAATTAAAAAGTGGCTAAAGCATTGGCTAGCTTAAATAACATTATCTGATATTCAAAGTGCTTATAGTGCATGTAAAATGTAATCTTTCATTTATTCTCTGCTTGAATGCAAATGTAATGATATATGTTATATAAATTAAGTTTAGTAAAGATTTTAGCATTTGCAAGTTTATTTATGATTTCATTAATTAGCAGAAGTGAGTAACAATTTTTAATAGTAATTGCATTCAGACCTCAGTAATTCACACACAATTGAAAACTGCCATTTTTCTTCAGCACAAAAAAAAAATAAATGCTTCTGCTGAGCTTTTTGATAGCTAAATTCATCTCTTCTCTAGATTTGTCTCAATATATTCATGGAGAATTTCTAGTTCTTTTATGAATAGCTTGTATATTAACTTGTATGATAGCTTTTTATCTGGTTTAAAATTAATCATGTAGTTAAAATGTGTATTTTTTAACAATAGTTCAGCTTCTTTTTCTGAAAATATATTTACATACTTTCTTATCTCTTCAGGTAGATGTAGTTTTAAAATTAAAGTGTTTATGCTTTCAAAGATGCCTGCTAGTCTGCTTTTAAAGAATAGTTCAGAAATAAGTAGAAATGCTACATATTCTCTGCAAAGTTTGCATTTGCACTTTGTAGCTAAAATAACTTTAACCTCATCTGCTGACTTAGTCTCACAATAGTCTCATGTCTGAGAAGGCTAGTCAGAATTAAAGTTAACTTTAGCTAATTAAAAGTATTTGAGTATAATATTATATCTTTTAATATCAACTGCCTCATAGTCATAGCTTTGCTTTTAAGTTAAACCATTTTAGTTGATTGCTTCAGTGACTATTTGTTATCTGCTATATGAAATAATTTTATATTCATCTATAGCTTCAACACTATGTAAGTGGCCACTAATGTTGAGTAAATGTTGCTTTACTTAGTTCTGGCTGATGAAATTTAATTTGATGCTAAAATCAATTAAAGCTTAGGCTTTTTTTATGCTGACTGAGGTCTTTAGTAAAATGTCTATTGATAAGATAAGATTACTGTGTTAATAAAAATTGATATCTAGTGCTATGGCAGCATATAGCACTGAAATATTTAGTTTTTTGACTTCTCAATTTGCTTCTTTTTGACTCAAAGTCATGTGTAATAGTGCTCTACTATATGTTTTATTTTATGGCAATAATTGCATTGTCTTTTGACATGTCTTTTGTTCTTGAGAGCATCATTATTTGGTTGCAAAATCAACTATAAAGTTAACTATAAAGTTTGCTGTGAGTTTGCAGATTAATAAAAATTCTTTTATAAACTTTGCTTTGAACTGCTTTTGTAATTATTCAATTTCTACTACTTTGAGTTCTTGTCAGTTTGCTTTGATTTAAAAATATATTTTTAGCATAATGCTCTTCTTCAGTCAGATAAAGAATTTTTCACTATTTGCAAATGAGCAATAAAGTTGTTGTAATTGTTTAGCTCATTTTTAAAGTGCAATGATTCTTTGTGAATTCCTTCTAGAATTTTCACATGTAAATGTTTTTTTTGCTATTGTTCAGTATAAAGTTCTGCCAACTGTGCTTTTCACTATACAAGATATGCTATAAAGTTGCACATTGACTATTGTTTACTTTACTAAGCTTAATTGTATTTCAGCACTGTTTATCAGTAAAAATTGTCTAAGTCATTGATTTGCTGCAGATTAAATTTATAAAAGTTTTTTCAAATAAGCTTTTAAGTCATATTCTTAATGTATTAGCTTTACTTTAGTAGTTGATTGTCAGATAAAAATTTCACTTTTTTAGTTATTTTTTAGCTCTCATTACTGGCAAATTATCTTTTGTATTTGTGAAAGATGAGCTTTATATAAACTATAAAGATGATGAATTTTTTCATGCTTTTACTTTGATATTTTTGCTCATTAAATATTCTGAGTAGTGATTTAGCAGTGAAGTTACTTTCTTCTCAAGGTTTTTTTTTGTTCCTGTGATGAAACTTTGTTTTTCAAGTTGTCTAATATTTTAGAGTCATTGTGAAAGTTTTTAAAATTCAATAACTATTGTGAACTGCTCTGTAAAATTAAATGTGTGTTTGCTGTGAGTCTCACAAACTTACTTGCAGTTGCAAAGTTAGTATCATTTAAAGCATTTAAGTGAATTAATTAATTAAATTGTTCTTAAGTTTTTTTCAGTAGTTTCTGTTCATATGCAAGTTCTAACTTCAATTTCAGTTGTTTACACTGCTGACAGAGTTTTTTAAGCTTTGTTTGCATGTTTTTTAAATTGAAGTTCTTTTCTTCAAAGTGTGTGTTTCACTGTGTGCTTCACTGCAAGTTTGCAGCTCATCTCTCAGATTTAGCCTTAATTAATTCTTTATTGCTATTATGGCTCTGAGGTTTTTTCTCTTAATTTTTTAAATTAACAAAGTTTTTCTGCAAACCATCTTTAGTAAAGAAAGTAGTAGAAGTTTTCACTTCACTTATCACATTCATTTGTGTGTTGTGCACAGCTTGCTATAAGAACTTTGCATAAATATCAAATGTCACACACAAGAATACAAAATGTTGAGAAACTATACTGTAGTTTTAACAAACCACTTTTTGCAAAAAAAGAATCAGAACTGTAAAAAGTGTTAGAATATACAAAGTATATTACTAGCAATATAAAGTAATGTGAGAAAACTAATACTGATATAGCTCTATAGTGAAAATATATGTAGAACTGATTTTTGACTATCAGAATTCTAACAGCCTATGAGAATTATATACAATTGCTGTGAGCTTGAAAGTGAGCTTGCATATATATATGCAGAGTTGTAGCTTTATCTAAGCAAATGTCACATGAGAGAGTATAGCCTTAGCTAAGATGCTACATTACACATGATATAATTTATAAAATCTTGCTTCTGAAGAACATTGTAAAAAGCTTTTTTAAAATAAGCATTAAAGACTTTTGCACACTGCTTGTGAAAAAAATATTTACACTTGCTGACTTTGCTGACTTTGCTCACTCACAGCTTGAACAGTTTTTTTAATTGCATTTGCAATATAAGCTTTCTGGCATTACTAGCCATAAAATTTTAATGAATATAATAAAACCAGAGCTAAATGCCAATGAGAGTTAGCTTATACTACTTTTTTATATATTAAATTAAATAGTTATCTGGCAGCTTATATATAAGTTTTTTTAATATCAATCTGAGCCAAAATCATATTAATTTTACTTCTGCTTAATAAAGGCAAAATCTAATTGCATTGTATGAGTTAAAGAGATTATGTCATCAATAATTACACCATTAGCAAAAGAAATTTTAAATGATAAACATCTTTTAATAAAACATTTCTGTCATATTTAAATAATGTGATGTTTAAAAACATTTTCAATAAGCTTAAAATCATTTTAAATGAATTAATTAATTGTGCACTGAATTAAATATAAAACAAATTTTAAATTATCATCTGTAGTCACAAAGAAATTGAAGTCTTTAAAGAGATTAAATTAGTCTCACAGAACATTATTGCTTAATTTAATAAGCAATAGCATTAAGCTTTTGAAGTTTTTAATTGCATTGAATAACAATGTCATCATAAGAAGAAAATGCTAATCAGCACACAGTAACACTATTATAGTGGTCTGCTGAGAATCATTGTTACAAAGCTGATGCATTTTGTCTAGTATAATAATGCAAAACAATTCATTTAGACAATGTGGCTATAGCTTATTATCACTATGTTTTTGCTCTCATTATTTTCTCACACTAGTGCCATGGTGCTGTGCTAGAATATGATATAAAATAATCACAATAAAACAATGATTTTTGATGTAAAATTTAAAAATAGCCACAGAACACTTTAGCATTGAAAAAACAACAGTATTTTTTAAAGCTTTTTTATAAACATCACTAAATAAATTGAATATTTGCAGTGCTGCATATGTTTTCTTCACATTTTTACACTGATAAACAAAGTTATTGAATCAAAGCTGCTGTTGTTTCTACATATTCACCATACTTAAAATTGGCATAATAATTAATGTCATTTTCTTGTCAGATTTAATGTGAGCAAGACTATTAGCTGTAAAGCTTTGTGATCAGTTAATCAACTTCATATCAAAATAAAAATTCAAGTTATAAGCACTTTTCTTTGCAATAGTTGTCATTCACTCATTAAAGCAATGTTTACTTTTTAGCATTTGTTCTTCAGCAATGTTGATAAACTTTGGCAAATTTGAATGACTTGAGAGGAAGTATTTCAGCTACATTTTTAGTAATTAAACACTTCTTCTTTGCATTCATTGGTATAACTACATGTAAAATGATCATTATAAACTGCCACTGTTAGAAAGACTCACTTATGTTCAAGTAGTTAAATTAATGCATTAACTTCAAGTGCTGCAGAAATTACAGAACTTTGTTTTATCAATTTTAAGTTGCAAGATTGTTTAATTTATAAATATTGACATTCATATCATCTTTAGATTTGACTTATTTCTGAGCTTAAAAAAGTAATAATGACTTGACTTTTAAATAGTACTTTTTAATATGACTAAGATTATCATATTAGCTTAACTTGCTAAATGTCAATTGAAAAGTTAATGTGATTGATACTTTCAGATTAAGCTTAAGTATTGCTATAAAGTATTAATTAATTAAATTTAATATATATTCTTTAATTTTGTTCTTAATGTTCTCTGTGATATTAATTTTGTTGATATCAATTTTCATAGCATTTGGTGTCTAAGCTTTGAATTCAGACAATGAAGAATTTTGTGAGAAAATTCTTTCAAAATTCTTATTTGCAATGAAAGTGATTTGCTAAGTAATATATAAAGACTTACAAGCAGTCTTAATCTTTTCAAACTTGTGTCTTTTATTCATCATTGCTTTGATGAGCTTTTATCTCTTCTTGTAATGCAAAGGCAAATGATTAGTTTTCACTTTAATAATGATTTTTCACAGAACATTTTTACACTTAATATAAAACCACTATATTTAATAAAATAACTTATTTTGATTGTTGCTATTCTTTATTCACAATTAACAAAGTAACTAAGCCATTCAGTCTATGACTATTTATTTATTGGTGTTCAAATTGCTTTGCTAATATTTTCAGTCTTCACAAATTTTCATAATTGTAATAACATACTATATCATCACAAAGTTTTTTTCTTTGCTTTTCACACTTTACTGCTGCAACAGCAGCAAATACTTTTTATAGTATTTTATTCAATGAGGCTTGAATAAATGTAAAAACACTCACTGCTTAAGCTTATTCTCACTGCTAATAATATCAAAAGCCAATGTAATCTCAGCAAAGAATTTTATATTGCTAATATAGCTGATGTTATTTTCATTGCAATTAATATTTTTATCATTTTAAGTTTTTGCAATTAGTGTCAGCAGACTCTCAAGCTAGTTTTTTTTCATTCTGGTTCAATATAATAATAGCTTATTAAACTATAAGCATTATATTAGCATGACATCAGATACATATTTAAGAAAATTTTGAGACAATTTTCTCACTTTTAAAAACACATAAAGTTCTCAAAGTTCTTTTTTTAATCTTTGAAGTTCTCTTTCAGATCATCAAGAAATTTCAAAATAATTTTTCTAAGTGTGCAACATAAGGTTTACATAGTTGCACTTGTTCAGCATCTCACTTATTACTCATCTCTTACTTAAATTGGCTTGTTTTTCACTGAAAAAATGGCTAGTGATCTAACAGCATATAGTAAAAGCTATATGGCAGAATTAAAGCATTTATACTATATTTTAATTGTGATTTTGAAATTTTAAAGCTAGTCAGTCTGGTGAAAATGAGGTGAAAAAAAGAGTTCTAAAGTAAAAACTTAAGCAGTTATAAGTTATTTGAAAATGCTCAAGTGAATAATGTCAGTAAATGTTTTTAGTGAATACTTTTAAAAAAACTTTCTTAAAGTTTTTCATAATAAATGCTGTTTTATTACATTGGTCAAAGAGAATTTTTTTAATCATTTTTATATTTTTATCTGCATGCTTACATTAATTAATTAGTGGTGAACATAATTTTGAGTATAAACTTCTTAATAACTTCACGAAGTCAATCTCAGTGCAAATAACTAAAACAAACTTATAGTTTATTTGGTCAGAAAAAACTTGCTTTTAAAAGAATAACATAATTAACAAACATAACTAATTAAAAATAGCAAGACTATAATTAATCATCATTAAGAAATATTATTAGCTTTAAAATCTGAGCACTTTATCTATTGCAGCAAAGAGTTATGAAAGCTTTTCTTAAACCCTTTTTAAAGTCAACAGTGTAGATTTTAAAAATCATGTTTATTTAATAAAACATATCACAACAGTGTTAGAGATAAAGGCATAATGCATTATGAATTTCTGAGGTGATATTATTCTCTAATAAAATTAGCAAAATCTCAGCACTGAGGCTGTATGAGTTTAAATATGCTGCAAGCCACATAACAATGCAATAATAAAATGAACAAGACTATTGTTTTATAAAAGTTTTTTTTGCAAGTTGCAGTGCTGCATAATATTAGTTCTTTATAACTGCTTCAAGGCTCACATGTGGCAAAAATCAAAAGAATTATTGCTCAATTTTTGAATAGAGTGTTTTTCTCTCTGCAGTTGCATATATATATATATATATATATATTTCTTCTATTTTTAGGTTCATGCAAGGTTTGAATTACTTTTTTTTACAATGTGTGGCACACATCTAAAAATGATCTTTTGATGTGTTTTCTGACACACTATTTTTATTTATAAAAAAATCTGATTAACAATCATATATATTTTGCCAGGTAATAAGTCATTTATTAAATTATTGATTATTATGTTCATCACTGAACAAAGTAAGCTGAGCTCACAAGCTCAGCTCAGAATGGCATATTAAGTGCTAACAAACTTTAATATGTGTTAGAGAAATTTATCATTAAAGTAAAAAAAAAGTTTCTTTGCTCTTTAATCTTTGCTATATGTCTTGAGAACATTGCAAAATGACATTACTCTTTAGTTTACAGCAGCAATTGCTATTATTCAGTTTTACAAATGACAATGCAAGTTTTATTATAAAAATATTAGTATTACTCTTTTTCTGTGTTATTGACAAAAAACACATGTATACTCAATATGTGTCTAAATCACCATTACAATTGCAATGTGTGCATCATTAATTTGTGCTCTGAACAGAAAACACTACAGAAATATTTAAGAAGTGGTTTTAAACAACATTATTTTATAAATTTTTTGCAAATACAAAGCACAAACAATCTCACTAAAATAGTAAGCTACACAAAAAATCAAACTCTGCATGAGAACATTATGATAAAGTTTCTCACATTCAAATCAGAGAATTTATGATTATTTGTTTAATATGCAAAATAAAACTTTAATATTTTACCACTGGTAGTACAAATATCACAACTATAATATATCATTTCAGCATAAAAGCATATTATACAGCACAGCAAAAAAGATCATTTGATTCTCAAGTTCATTTATATACTTGATTCAAAAAAGTAAGTTATTTTCACTATGACTTTAGAAAAGACTTTCTCAGAATAATATTAAATATTAACATTAAACATCATTAAATAATGCTGTATTAAGTAATCAAATTCAAAATCAGCATTCAGTGATGAATAGTTTCAAGAGACTTTGCTTTAATATATGTTAGCTGCCAATATTTCTTTTCATCATGTGGAAATGTTAAAATTTATTGATTTTTTGAATTTTTGTCATTTAGAGTTACCCATATTTAAATAGAAAACTTTTAAAAATAGCATTGATGCTAAATATATTCAAGCACAGAAACAAATTGCTGATGTTATATTTTCATATCATTGTTTTTCACTCACACTGAATATATAATCAAGTTTTAACTATTTGTTTTTTTTGTCAATTATTGCATATCACATTAATGATAAATAACAGTATTATAAAACATTGTTGACTTTTTGCTCTCTTTCTAATCTGTACACTGAACAAAGTTTAGCACAAATTATATTTTTTGTTCTATAGAATTATAAAATTAATTTTAAGCTTTTCGCTATAACTGCAGACAATGCATCTAACAATATTTATATAGCATTCTTTTTTAACAAAAAGTTGCAGAATTATTATATTGAATGAAATTATGATTCTAAATTAATTCACTGCTTTGCATATATTATTCAGTTGGCTGTTAATGAGCTTTTCAAAGTTCTGAAAATAGTTGCAAAGAATAAATTAGTTAATAAAAAATTAAAAAAGTTTTGATTAGCAAAAATCACTAATGAAGTTAGTTTTAAAAATACATTTGCAAAGGTTTAAGCTAATATAATATATTCTTTTTGTCTGATTTTATATTGATATTTAATAAATTTATACTTTTGCTATCATTGTCAATTCATTTTCACAACAATTTAAGCAGTTCAAGCTTTATCAAAATCTCAATGAACAGAAGTATTATAAATCAGAATAAATACACAGTTCTATTCATATAGAATTGATTCAAGGTGTTAAAACTCACTAAGAAAGCATCTATAATATGTTAAAATGTGTTTAAGAAATAAAGACTAGTATTATTTATTGATTGAACTTGAAGCAAAACTATAAGCAATATGCTATGTTAAAGTTCAAAAATAAGAAATGAAACTATGTGAATATTTTACTAACTATTTTAAAACTTTTTTCTACAATTATCAAATGTGTCAGTGCATTATAAGAGCAAAGTATTTATAAAATTTTTTGTCTGTATAACTTTCTTTTTGATCATCTGAAGAAATCAGAGAGAAAATGCAATATTTCTTATTGCAACAAACATGCAGCAGCTCTCATTGCAGCAATTAATGCAGCTAAAACTAAACTGTTTTATTATTATAAGCTAATAAAAAGTTAATTGAGAAAGTTTTATGCTATTGGCACAATTCTCAATTCAACTACAAAACTAACTTTATATCAAATAAGTATTATCTTTCAATGATGTTGTTTTTATTACTCATAAATCACATAGTTATTACAATGAGGTTTAGAGTATGTGAATTAATACTATAAAAAGTTCTTAACATATTATAATATATATTATAAACATTTGAAACTAACTTTTACTGATATAAAGTATGCTCATTTTCAATCAAATGAAAAAACTAGTCAAATATAATATTATAATGATAAAATCTTTGTTTTTTTTCTTGCTAATTTAAGAAAATAATTTTGTGCCAAAAAAAGAAATTGATGTGATTGTTTTTAGCTAGAATTTTGTGAATCACAATCTCAAATAATAAAATGCTTTTCTTTACTATAGTTTTGTAAAGAAGTAATTAAAGCAATTTCTTAAATATGCTAAATCTGATTATTTCAATCTGAATCAGTTACTCAATTTTATTTAATGTTTTGAAGTTAATCATAAATAAAAATATATATTTTACATATCAAAATCAAGCAACTCATTGTGTCAATTTGCTTTTTGCAAAGCATTTAAAAAAGAAAGAAAGTAAAAGTGAACATAAAAGTTGCCAAGAACTTCATTGAATTGAGTAAAAAATATAACAATTTCAAATGCAATAGCTTCAAAATCAATAAAAAAATTTGTAAAATTATGAGACATTGCTGTGCAAATTAAAAAGTGAATTCACAGTCAAGATTTTTTGCCAATGAGATTGAATTGAACAAAAGTATTTTGAAAGAAAAATAATGAAATTTCATAAAGCAATAACAGATAAAAATAATAAGTTATGCTTATTGTGCACTAGCAGTGAACAATAACTTAATTTTCATATTCTAACTTAAGTTAAAAGATATTAAACTTCATTTAATGAGCTTTTTAGCTAGTTTTAGCAATGAGCCAATTTGAGCTGAAAGTGTTTGATTATTTTATTAAGCTAAGCTTAGCTTTTAAGTTTAGCTTACTTTTAGCTTAACTTAAAAATCTCAGCAAATTACTTAAACTCAAATTATAAAAACTTTGTTTACTGAGCTATTTTAGCTATTTAATATTCAACTTAAGTTTAAATGTATTACTTCTCAATTAAGTATAATGCTGAATGCATTTATAAAGTTTATATATTAAATTGTTTTTTCTATTGCTGTATTCATTTTTTTCTTTAATATACTCTTTCATCTGAAGAGCTTAATTTTAACTTTATTTGAATTTAATTTTAGTAATTTAAAAGTAAAATAAAACACAATAACCAAATGATAATTTAACTTTGATTAGTTTTGTTGCTCATTAATTACTACTGTAGTAAGCTATTGAGCCTTATATAATGAAAATTTTAAGTTAAAAGATTCAAAAACTTTGATGTAATCACAGCAAATAGAATATGTGAATCATTTTTACAGTAAGCTATTGAGCCTCATATATTGAAAATTTTAACTTAAAAAATGTAAAAACTATTACTATTCTAAATAAAAGAACTTTGTAAAAACTATTATTATTCTAAATAAAAGAACTTTGTGAAATGTCACTTAAAACTCTAAAACTTTTTAAATCTTTTATAGTTTGTTATTTAAACTAAATAAATAAAGCTATTAAACTCAGTAGCAAAATTTTTCAACTTAAGTTAAAGTTAAAAATGGTGTGTAAGCTAAAAGCTAAGAAGATAGCTAAGACCTCAGTTTTCTCAGCATTGTGCAATGATAAAGTGCAGATGAAACTAAAAAAAGCTTATTTAAATATGCAATGTTTAAACATTAAGCAACTAAAAACTATGTGAAGTAATAATATGAAGAATTAAAATATTAATGAGAACTATGTATGTAACTTAAAACAAAAATTTTAAGTTAGTGTTTGTCTTTTTAATATGAATACTAAAATGAAAACAATAATGACTGCAAACAATTTTGACAAAGTTTTAAAAGCTTATGTATTGAACTTATTTAAAAAAGAATAAAATATAAATACTATTTAAAGTCTTTTGAGAATGTAAAATAGTAAAAACAAAAATTACTATGTTTATTTCACAAAGTGGCTTAAAAAATTAATTTATTTTATACTTCAAATAAGTCAACATTGGTGTGCAGTACTTTTGAAGCTATTATATAAATAAAAGCAGACAGTATGTAACATAGCATCTCAGCTAAAGCTATGCCTCATCATATGACACTCACTTAAATAGAGCTATAACTCTGTGTGCACACATGTAAGCTTTTTCATGAGCTTGCTGCAAATGTATATAATTCTTGTGAGCTGTCAGAATTCTAGCAGCTAAAAATCAGTTCTACATATATTTTCACTATAAAGCTATATCAGTATCAGTTTCTTTACACTACTTCATATATCACTAGTAGTATACTCTGTATATTTTAGCACTCTTTACAGTTTTAATTCTTTTTTTTAAAAAGAAATGGTTTGTTGAAATTGCAGTATAGCTTCTCAACACTTTGCATTCTCACATGCAACATTTAATACTCACACAGAGTTTTTATAGTGAGTTATGCACAATATACAAATGAATGTAACAAATGAAATAAAAATTTTTACTGCTATTTTTACTGAAAATGATTTATAAGAAAACTTTGCCAACTTAGAAGATCAAAAGAAAACAGCAGAGAATAAATCTCAAAGCTATAATGGCAATAAAAAATTATCTAAGACTGAGTCTGAGATACAAGCTGTGAACTCACAGTGAAATGCACAGTAAAATATGCATTTTAAAGAAAAAAACTTTAATTTAAAAAATATGCAAGCAAAGTTTGAGAAGCTTCATCAGCAGTGTAAACAACTTGAACTAAAGTTGAAACTTATATGCAAATGAGAATTATTGAAGAAAGCTTAAAAATAACTCAATTAATTAATTCATTTAGATACTTTAAATAATTCTGACTCTGCAACTGTGTTAAAGCTATAGATAAACATAAAATTATTTTATATAGCAGATAATAAATAGTCATCAAAGCAATAGACCAAAATGATTTAACTCAAAAGCAAGACTATAACTATAAGGCAGTTAATATTGAGAGATATAATATTATACTTGAATACTTTTGATTAGCTAAAGTTAACTTTGATTCTAACTAGCTTTTCTAAATATAAGTCTATCATGAGACTAAGTCAGCAAATAAAGTTAAAGTTATTTGAGCTATAAAGTGCAAATGTAAACTTTGCAGAAAATACATAATATTTTTACTTACTTTTAAACTATTTTCTGAGAGCAGACTAGCAGATACTTTTAAAAATGTAAGCACTTCAACTTCAGAGCTACATTTATCTAGAAAGATAAAAGAGTATATAAATGTATTTTTCAAAGAAAAAGCTAAAATATTATCTGAAAACACACACTTTGATCATATAATCAATCTCAAACTAGGTAAAAAGCTATTTTACAAGTCAATATACAAGCTATCCACAAAAAAACTAAAGATTCTTCACAAATATATTGAAACAAATCTAGAAAAGAGATAAATTTAACTATCAAAGAGCTTAGCAAAGACATTTATTCTTTTTGTGCTAAAGAAAAATGACAGTCTTCAATTATGCATGAATTACTAAAGTTTAAATGTGATTACTATTAAAAATTACTACTCACTTTTGCTAATCAGTGAGATCATAAATAAGCTTGCAAATGCTAAAATTTTTATCAAGCTAAATTTATATAATGCATATTATCACATTTGCATCTGAGCAGAAAATGAATAAAAAACTGCATTTTATATATATTATAAGCATTTCAAATACTGAGTAATGTCATTTAAGCTAGTCAATGCCTTAGCCATTTTTCAATTTTATATTAATTGAGTGTTAAGCAATCTTTTAGACATATGTGTTGTGGTATATTTTTGATATTTTTATTTATTCTCAATCAGAGAAACAGCATTGAAAAAATGTCTAAGCAGTGCTGAACAAACTGTAAACTTAATACTTATATGCAAAGTGAAGCAAATGCAAATTTGCAGTGGTGAAAGTAAGCTTTTTAAAGTTCATTATTAGCTCAAAAGACATTGAAATGAAATTAGCTTGAATAAAGACTATAATGAGCTAGTCACTGCCATAAAGTGTGCATAGCATTCAAGTATTTATTGAATTCATCAATTTCTACATATACTTTGGACAAAACTTCATGAAAATTAGCAGACCTTTAGTGGTGCTTACAGAAGATGTTAAGAAGAGCTAAAAACTCTCATCATTTGTGCTTACCAAAAAAGCTTAAAAAGCATGCTGCATTTAAAAACTTAAAAACATTATTTATCAGTGCATTTTTACTGGTACATTTTAACCTGAAATAAAGAATTTAGATTGAGCTAAACATTTCAAGTTTTGCAGTAGCAGCTATAATTTCTCAACTGCTGAAAGATGAGTAGTGACACTCTGTAGTTTACTAGTTTTAAAAAATACTTCTGGTGAAATAAAATTATAAAACTTATAATACAAAGCTATTAGCTATTGTGTTAGCCTTCAAAAAATAAACATTATTTGAAAAGTGCAAAGCATTCAGTTATTATATTGTTTGACTATGTCAATCTTCACTACTTTATAACAATTAAAAAGCTAAATGAATGTCAGACAAGATGAGTAAAAAAGCTTAGTGTGTTTAATTTTATTATAAAGCACTGCTCAGAGAAAAACAATCTCACAAATGTGCTAAGTTGTCATTTAAATTATAAAAACAGAATAGCAAAAAACATGCTACTTTCACTGCAGAAAAAACTTGCAAAAAGTTTTTTGAGCTTGAATTGAGAGAACTTTTCTAAAAAGCTCTCATATGTGCTAAAAGCACTTTTGATATATAGGCAAAAAGAAGCACTGCTAGTTGACATCATTGATGCTCATAGAAGTCAAAATACATTTATAAATAAAAATTACACTGTGAGTGATACAAAAAGTCTAGAACTTTTAATGCTCAAAATGTTAGCTGCTGCAGTGATAGCATCTAAGACAGCTTATATAAATATGCTGAAGTCATGCTACAGCTTCTACTATAAGTTTAGCAGAAAAACATTTTTGCAAAACAAATAAATAGTAAACTAAAGTGTGTGAACCAGACTGTGCACTTACTGTGAGACTCACAGCCAACTTTGCAGCAGAAAGTGAACAATAAATAAAATATTCAAACTAAGTGCTCACTCTGAGAAATAAACTGAAATGATTTACTTAAATATGAAAGTTATGCATATATGCTTAAAGATAAAGCTATAATTAAAAAAATTATTCACACAAATCATGATGATTTACAAAAAAATTATTTTGTGATTAAGTGCACTTTTGAAACTATTCACCATAAATACTTTTGACATGATATGGCAAGAAATGTTGAAAAATATATTCAGACATGTGATAAATGTTAACAGATCAAGATATATAAGCACAAGCTTTATAAAAAGCTAAAATTACTATCTTAGTTTACATAGCTTTTTAAAACTATTACTATAAATTTTATCACTAATCTTTCATCTTCAAGATGGCAAAGAAAAGTTTATAATACTATATTAATGATAATTGATATTTTCACCAAGTGAGCTATATACATACTCACTCACATTAATTTAAATGCACTTTAGTTAGCAAATGTTCTATATGATCAAATATTTCAAAATTTTCTGATACTTTAAGAAACTTTATTTACAAGCAAATTTTAATCTACACTGTGTTATTATTTAAATGCTAAACAATGATTATTCACTGCTTTTCACTCTCAGACAAATAAGTAAATAAAACATTAAAACCAAATGCTAAAGCACTACTTGTGAGCATATTGCAATAATAATTAAAACAACTAAGCACAATGACTATTAATAGCTTAAGCCACTTATAACTGGTCAATTTATAACACTATCAGTGTGAGCCTAATAAAAACATTGATGAGATATAATGAAAATATGAGCATGAATGTTAAGCTATTACTCTGCAAGAGTAAATTAAACCTCACAAAGAACTCCACAGTGCAGTTATAAAAAATGTGCAGATCACTAAAATTACACTTAAAAGAAGTGATTAAAACTCAAAAGAAGTATTATAACAAATGTTATAAAGCTATAATCTTCAAAGTAAAGAAGAAAGTGTTACTGAACATAAAAAATATTTAAATTCTTTGTTCAAGCTGAAAACTACAAACTATTATTTGAGATTTTTTACTATCACTGATGCTTGAGAAAAGCAAGTCTATAAGCTACAATTAACTTTACAATATTAAAAAATTCACTTTGTTTTTTATGTTTTTTTGCTGAAAAAGTATCATAAGTGTAATAATCAACTCTTGCTAAAACAATTTGTACTGATCAATGTGAAAAAGAAATAAAAAGTGAAAAGCATTTTTGCTACACAAACACAGGCAAAAAAACAAAATATTTAATGCAATGAAAGAAATTTCTCTCATTAAAAGACACATGAAAACCAGAAGAAAATATTCAAAAGACTTAAAAGCTAATACAGCTCTTCAGAGAGAAGCAGCTACAGCAAGTGAAAGTGTAAAAGCTGCTAAAATATACTAAGTATACTACTAGCAATACAAAGTAGTGTAAAGAAACTGGTACTGATATAGCTCTATAGTGAAGATATATGTAGAACTGATTTTTAGCTGTTAAAATTCTGCAAGAATTATATACATTTGCTGTGAGTGCACAGATGAGTGTGCATATGTATACACAAAGTTGTAACTCTACTTAAGCAAATATTACATGATGAAAGCATAGCTTTAGCTAAAATGTCATGTCACAGAAAAACTTCAAAAAACATTAAAAGAATTAAAAAATTAGAATAAAATTATTCATTGTTGACAAAAACTATTTGAAAATTAAAAGCATCATATGCATGCAGACTACAAAGTATGCACACATCTTGCACATGAATTACACATGATTGCACGTGAATTGCACAGAGTTGTATATAAATCACATATAGTGTAATTTTGTCTATAAAAAGTTATATAATTTTTTAGCTAATGGCTAGTTGCTAAATTATATAGTTCTTTTATTGATGATTTAAATTAGCTAACTGATAAAGTTAAGCTCTATATCAGTGAATTTATTAAAATATTAATAAGCTAATTAAAACATTTAATTTATGAAGCTAATTGTAGTAACCAATCAGCTTACTCAATATGCTTACATAATACTCTAAGAGTGCTATATCACTTTAGTGATTGCAGAATATTACAATAATTTATCAGTGTGAACATGTATTTTTTATTTGAAAGCAAAATGTGAAGAGATTGTGATTTCACTTATCATTGACTTATTTAGTTTTTTTTTAGCAGCTGTTTTGCAATAAAGATATAACTGACTTCTGAATTAACTAGAATATATATATTTCAGTTTTCTTTAAACAGTTCTAGCTGCCCTTAAAACAAAGTTATTGATTTGCTTATAGTGAATAAATACTTTATTTAATTGAGTGAGCTGATAAATTGCTTTATTTTTCTCTTTTTCTTCTTTTTTTTTATCAATTTTAGTGAGGTTAAAATCATTTGATACTTTCAACAAAGTCTTTTGTTTGAAAGCTTGGTAAAGATGATTAGCAAAAACTTTTAAACTTACTGACTTTTTGCATTTTTTGAAGTTTTAATGTCAGTTTTGTCTGACTTATTGTGTGTGGCAGTTAAGCATTCATTCTGTCAGTGTCTGATTTTCTCACACTTATAGCATATTTTTCTCTGTCTGCACCAAAGTATTTAAGCTATAGATGTCTTTTTGAGTTTGTTCAAACTCATTATGACTGCTAACAACTGTGCAGCACTCAAGTTTATTAGTTCTCTACTCAACATGTTATAAATAATGTTTTTTTCTGTTTCTTTGATGCTTAATAAAATTTGTTAAGCTGCTAAAAGACTTTGTTTTTATTAAATGAAGCAAACTATAGTCTGCTCTAAAGTTGTAGACTTAAGTTTATAGCAATGTCATTTGGCTTGTAGCTTTAGCTTAATATTTTTAACTAGCTTCTGCAAAATTGATTTATTTAGCAAATTAATATTCAATAGCATAATGATCTTTTGCAGCTTTGATGCATATTTTTAAAACATTTGTTGCTTTTGCTTGCAGTTCTCAAACTGCTTTTAATGCTTCTGCTGACTATTGTGGTTTTAAAAATTGTTTAATAGTTAGTAGTGAAATATTTTTAATGTTCTGATTTTAAATATTTTCTGTAATGTGGCATTCTAGCCAAAGCTGTGCCTCATTATGCAATATTTGCTTAGATAGAGTTATAACTCTACACACATATATGCAAGCTCACTTGCAAGCTCACAGTGATTGTATATAATTCTCATGAGCTGCTAAAATTCTAGTGGTCAAGAATTAATTTTACATATATCTTCACTATAGAGCTATATCAGTATTAGTTTTCTTACACTACTTCATATTGCTAGTAGTATACTCTATATATTTTAGCATTTTTTACAGTTCTGATTCTTTTTTTTTACAAGAAGTGATTCATTAACACTGTAGTATAGCTTTTTAATGTTTTGCATTCTCATGTGTGGTGCTTGATATTCATATAAAGTTCTTACAGCAAGCTGTGCACAATGTGCAGTTGAATGTGACAAGTGAAGTGAAGACTTTTACTGCTTTTTTTACTGAAGATGGTCTGCAGAAAGACTTTGCCAACTCAAAAGATTAAAAGAAAAAAACAGAGAAAAAATCTCAGAGCCATGATAGTAATAAAGAATTACTTAAGGCTGAATCTGAAAGATAAGCTGCAAACTTATAGCAAAGAATGCAGCAAAGCACACATTTTGAAGAAAAGAACTTCAATTTGAAAAACACACAGATAAAGCTTAAAAAACTTTATTAGCAGCATAAACAACTCAAATTAAAGTTAGAACTCACACATAAATAGAAACTACTGAAGAAGATTTAAAAATAACTTAATCAATTAATCTATTTAAATGTTTTAAACAATTCTGACTTTGCAACTGTGAGTGAGTCTGTGAGACTCATAGCAATTACACATTTAACCTCACAAAACAGTTTACAACAGTTGTTAAACTTTAAAAACTTTTGTGATGACTTTAAAATATCAGAAGACTTAAAAAATAAAGCTTCATCACAAGAACAAAAGCAACTCTGAGAAAAAAGCAACTTTGCTACTAGACTACTACTTAAAATGTTCAGTAAGCAAAAATACCAGGGCAAAAGCATAAAAAATTTATCATCTTCATAACTCATATGAAGCTTATCTTTCACAAATACAAGAGATGATTTGCCAGCAATGAGAGCCAGAAGATAACTGAAAAAGCAGAATTTTTATTTGACAATTAACTACTAAAGTGAAGCTAATATATCAAAGATATAACTTAAAAGCTTATTTAAAAAGACTTCTATAAATTCAATTTGTGGCAAATTAATGATTTAGATAATTTCTGCTAGCAAGCAGTGCTAAAATATAATTAAGCTTAGCAAAGTGAATAATAGTCAGTATGTGACTTTACAGTGTATCTCACACAGTGAAAAGCACAGTTGGCAAAACTTTATATCAAACAACAGTGAAAAGAACATTTACATGTGAAAATTCTAGAAAAGATTTACAAAGAATCATTGCACTTTGAAAATAAGCCAAATGATTATAATAACTTTATTACTTATCTGCAGATAGTGGAAAATTTTTTATCTAATTAAAGAAAAGCACTACACCAAAAACATATCTCTGAATTGAAGTAAACTGACAAGAACTTGAAGTGGTAAAAATTAAATAATCACAAAAGCAGTTCAGAGCAAAGTTCACAAAAGAATTTTTATCAACTCATAAACTCACAGTGAACTTTGCAGTTGATTTTACAGTTAATTTTGCAATCAAATAATGGCACTTTTAAAAACAAAAGATATGTCAAGAGACAATGCAACTATTGCTATAAAATAAAACATATAGCAAAGCACTATTATACACAACTCTAAGCTGAAAAGAAGCAAATTGAGAAGTCAGAAAATTAAATATTTCAATGCTATGTGCTGCTATAGCATTAGATATTGATTCTCATTAACACAGTAATCTTATCTTATTAATAGATATTTTTTTAAAAACTTTGACCAGCATGAAAAAAGCTTAGACTTTAATTAATTTTAGCATTGAATTGAATTTCATTAGCTAAAACTGAGTAAAGCAACATTTATTTAACATCAGTGGCCACTCACACAGTGTTAAAGCTATAGATGAACATAAAATTATTTCATATAGTAGACAATAAATAGTCACTAAAGCAACAGACTGAAATGGTCTAACTTAAAAGCAAAGCCATGATTATGAAGCAGTTAATATTAAAAAATTCAATGTTATATTTGAATACTTTTAGTTAGCTGAAATTAACTTTAATTCTAATTGACTTTTTTGAACATGAGCTTATCACAAGATCAAGTTAGCAGATAAAGTTTAGATTATTTTAGCTACAAAGTGCAAATGCAAACTTTACAGAGAATATGTAGCATTTTTACTTACTTCTGAATTATTTTTTAAAAGTAGGCTAGCAGATGCTTTTGAAAGCATAAACATCTTAACCTCAAAGCTGCATTTATTTAAAGAGATAAAAAAGTATGCAGACATATTTTCAGAAAAAAAAGCAGAACTATTGCTAGAAAATACACACTTTGACTATATAATTAATTTTGAACCAGATAAAAAGTTACTGTATAAGTCAATATATAAGCTATTTGTGAAAGAACTAGAGATCTTTCATAAATATATTGAGATAAATTTAAAGAAGAAATGAATTCAATTATCAGAAAGCCTAGCAAAAACATTTATTCTTTTTGTGCCAAAGAAAAATAGCAGTCTTTAATTGTGCATAGATTACCAAAGCCCAAATGCAATTACTATTAAAAATTGCTATTTACTCTTACTAATCAGTAAAATCATAAATAAGCTTGCAGATGCTAAAATCTTTACCAAGCTTAATTTGTGTGATATATATTATTACATTTGCATCTGAGCAGAGAATAAATGAAAGACTGCATTTCACACACACTATGAGCACTTTGAATATTAAATAATACTATTTGAGCTAGTCAATGCTTTAGCCACTTTTTAATTCTATATCAATCAAGTGTTAGACAATTTTTTAGATGTGTGTGTTGTGGTATATTTGAACAATATTTTTATTTACTTTCAGTTGAAGAAACAACATTGGAAAAATGTTTAAGCAGTGCTGAACAAACTGTGAACTTATTATTTATACATAAAGTGAAGTAAGTGCAAGTTTACAGTTGTGAGAGTGAGCTTTCTGAGATTCATTATTAGTCTAGAAGGCATTGAAATGAAACCAGCTTGAATAAAGACTATAGTGAGCTAGCCATTACCACAAAGTGTGCATAACATTTAAGTATTCATTAAATTCATCAATTTCTACAGATGCTTTATACAGAACTTCACAAAAATCAGTGAGCCTTTAGTGGTGCTCACAAAGAGTGTTAAAAAAAGTCAAAAACTCTCATCATTTGTGCTTATTAAAAAAGCCTAAAAGGCATTTAAAAACTTTAAAGCACTATTCATTAGTGCACTAATACTGGTACATTTTGACTCAGAACAAAGAATATAAATTGAGCTAAATGCCTCAGATTTTGCAATTGCAGCTATAATTTTCTAACTGCTGAAAAATAAGCAGTGACACTCTGTAGTCTACTAGTTCTAAAAGATGCTTTTAGCAGAAAGAAATTATGAGACTCATAATGCAAAGCTATTAGCTATTGTGTCAGCCTTTAAAAAATGAAAACATCATTTGAAAAATGCAAAGCACTCAGTTATTATATTATTTGACCATGTCAACCTTCACTACTTTGTGATAACTAAAAAGTTAAATGAATGTCAAATGAGATAAATGAAAAAGCTTAGTATGTTTAATTTTATTATAAAGCATTATTTGAGAAAAAGCAATTTCACAAATGCATCAAGTTGTCATCTGAATTACAAAAAAAAGATAGCAAAGAATATGCTATCTTTGCTGCAAAAAAAAACTTGCAAAAAGTTTTTTGAGCTTAGATTGAGAAAACTTCTCTAAAAAACTCTCGCATATGCTAAAAGCACTTTTAGTGTATAGGCAGAAAAAAGCACTGTCAGTCAACATTATTGATGCTTATAAAAGTCAGAACACATTTATAAATAAAAGTTACACTGAAAGCATTACAAAAGATTTAAAACTTTTAATGCTTTAAATGTTAGCTGCTGCAGCTATAGCATTTGAGACAGCTTATATAGATATGCCAAAGACTATGTTACAGCTTCTACTGCAAGTTTAACAAGAGAACATCTTTGCAAAACAAACAAGTAGTGAACTGAAGCATGTAAATCAGACTGTGTGCTTGCTGTAAAACTCACAGCAAACTTTACAGCAGAGAATAAAGAATAAACAAAATATTTAAACTGAGCACTCACTTTGAGAAATAGACTAAAATGATCTATTTAGAAATGAGAGTTATGCATACATGCTCAAAGATAAAGCTATAATTAAAGAAATTATTCACACAAATTATGACAATTCACAGAGAGATTACTTTGTGGTTAAATACACTCTCAAAACTATTCACTGCAAATACTTTTGGCATGGTATAGCAAAAAATGTTGAAAAATATATTCAGACATGTGATAAATGTCAATGAATCAAAATACACAGACACAAGTTTTATAAAAAGCTAGAACTACTACCTCAGTCTACACAGTTTTTCAAAACCATTACTATGAATTTCATTACTGGTCTCTAATCTTCTAGATGGCAGAAAAAGATTTATAATGCTATATTGATGATGATTAATGTTTTCATTAAGTGAGCTATATATATACTCACTTGCATCAATTTAAATGCATCTCAGTTAGCTAATATTCTATATGATCAAGTATTCTGAAATTTTAAAGTACTAAAGAATATTGTAAGTGATCAAGAAACTTTATTCACAAGCAAATTTTGGTCTACACTGTGTTATTATTTAGATGCCAAATGATAATTATTTACTATTTTTTATTTTTAGACTGACAGGCAAACAAAATGTCAAAATTAAACACTGAAGCATTATCTACAAGTATATTGCAATTATGACCAAAATGACTGAGCATGATGACTACTGATAATTTAAATTATCTATAATCAGTTGATACACAGTGCCACTGACATAAGCCTGATGAAGGCACTAATAAAATACAACAAAAATATGAGCACAGATATTAAATTATCACTTTGTGAAGATAAATTGAATTTTATAGCAAATTATGTAGTACAGTTACAAAAGATGCTTAGATCACTAAAATTGCATTTAAAAAAAGCAGTTAAAACTCGGAAGAAGTACTACAACAAATGTCACAAGGCTATAATTTTCAAGGTAGAGAAAAAAATATTGCTAAACATCAAGAATATTTAAATTCTTCACCTAAGCCAAAAACTGAAGAACTGCTACTTGAGACTTTTCACTATCACTGATGCTTAAGAAAAACAAGTTTACAAGCTATAACTAACACTGCAATATCAAAAAATTCATCTCATTTTTCATGTCTCTCTACTGAAAAAGTATTATGAGCATAATAATCAATCTCTGCCAGCAGAATTTATACTGATTGATGCAGAAAAAAAAATGAAAAGTGAAGAGCATTTTTGCTATGCAAACACAGGCCATAAAGACAAAATATTTGATGTGGTGAAAGAAATTTCTCTCATCAAAGAATATATAAAAGCCTGAGAAAAATGTTCAAAAGGCTCAAAAGCTAATGTAGCTCTTCAAGAAAAAGCAGTTATAGAAAGCAAAGAGCTCAAAAAAACATCAGAAGAATTGAATATTTAGGCTGAGACTACATCTCACATATAGTTGCACACATTTTGCACACAGTCACATACATTTTGCACATAGTTGCATACACAGTTTGCACACAGTTACACACACAATTATCTACCCAACAGCAACAAAAAATGAGACACACTGCAAAGTTATTTTTAAAAGAATCAAAGCAAACTATGATACACAATATACAAACCAGACTGTGAAGCTCACAGTGAACATCATAGTGAATCTTGCACTAAAAAGCAAATAAATAAAATTTGCCACACTATATAACAGCAAATGAGAACAACAACACTATGCAATGAAGGAACATCATCATCAAAGAAGAACTATAATGCTATATGAGATGAACAATGCATTATCAGAAGAACACAAGCACTTAAAAAACTACAGACTTTGAGAGCAAAGTCTATAAAAAGAGAAGACAATTGTAACATAACATTTCAGCTAGAGCTGTGCTCTGTCATGCAACACTCACTTAAATAGAATTATAACTCTGCGTGCATATATGCAAGCTCACTTGTGAGCTTGCAGCAATTGTATATAATTCTCATAGGCTGTCAGAATTCTGACAGTCAAAAATCAGTTTTATATATATCTTCACTATAAAGCTATATCAGTACTAGTTTTCTCACACTACTTCATATTGCTAGTAGTATACTTTGTATATTTTAGCACTTTTTACATTTTCTCTTTTTTTGTAAAACATATGGCACATATACTTTATATACTATCTGCATATTACATTATTGTATATAGAACTTTTGTATGCACTTTTGATTAAATATAGCTTTCAAAAGCTAAAGCTAAATGTGTCACATAATCTACTGATGTGCTACATAATGTTGCATCTCAAAGTGTATACTTGAAAAAACTAGTGATTAGTCTTAATATAATACTGCTGTTTACCATACTATGTGAAGATCTTTTACAATTTTAATCACTTAAAACTGAAGAAAGTAGCTTGGTAATCAGCAAAATGACTTCAGAAAAATGTAATCTCAAACTCAAAGTAAAGTAATTTGTAAAAGTGCTAAAATATACAAAGTATACTACTAGCAATATAAAGTAGTGTGAGAAAACTGATACTGATAAGCTCTATAGTGAAGATATATGTAGAACTAATATTTAGCTGCCAGAATTCTAGCAGTTTGCAAAAATTATATACATTCACTATGAGTGCATAGATGAGTATACACATGTGTGCATAGAGTTGTAACTCTATTTAAGCAAATGTCACATGACAAAGGCACAGCTCTAGCTGAGATGCTATATTACACAATTTTTGACTCTCAATCTGAATCTGCATAAAGAGAATACACAAGACAACACACAGAAAGCTTTAAAGATGCAAATGCAAAGTTAAAAATATTAGAGAAAGACTACCATTGCTATATAAATATTAAAGCAGATAATAGTGAATTTATCTACAGTGCTTGCTATAAAAAGAAAAGCAGAAAGAATATAGTCTTCAAGCTCTACCACAAGAATTCAAGATATAACACAAAATAGACCATTGAACTTCATGACTATTGCTAGTGAAAAAGCAACTAATGATTAAAATATTGCAATTAAGGTGTAAGCAGAGAGAGCTAAGCTACTGCAGCTGCAGCAGCAAAAGAAGTTATGACAAATTCAGAAGTATATTTAAAAAAAACTTTTAAAAATAAATTTGAGATTCATAATAACTTAACGAATCGCATGGCCTTGCGCCGGCGATGGTTCATTCAAATTTCTGCCCTATCAACTTTCGATGGTAGGATAGTGGCCTACC
>JAPVCG010000058.1:0-80904 GCA_029606305.1 Paecilomyces fulvus
AAACGCCTCCGGCGGCATTTCGGTGCTCCGTGCGAGGCGAAATTCTATACTTGCTCTTCAGCAATATAGAACGATGTTCTTTCATTTTTTTTTTTTTTGCTGTATATTCCAACATCAATAGTTCATTTGTAATTCAATGCCACCATTGTATTTTCCTATTAAATTCTGGTGGTATTGTAGATTTCAGCACAAAGTACTCCTAGAAGGATGTAAAATGGCACCAGTTTCTCTGCTAGAGCCAGCCGTATAATGATCGAACTGGTAGATGGAACTCCATCTTCCTTCTTCGTCGAAATCTTATCAGGAGAAACAGGCAAGAGAATTCGAAGTACTTGTACGGATCATCTTCGATAAGTTATACGTGGTCTGCTTCGCTTTCTTGAGAGTGATAGGCGATATAAGTCAAACCGTCTCTTGTTCAGGTGTACAAATTCGGGAATTGATGTCTAGACAGGCAAGGCAAGCCGGTTCTTCTTGATGCGTGCTGCTTTCTATGCGCAGAATGAGTATAGGTTTTATGGATGCTCTCCTTAAGCTATGCTATCTAAAGGCGACTTTCTGATTTGGCTGATATTTGACGTATGATCAGATGATGGGGTTCTGTTTCTCAACTACAGTTACATGGTAGTACGAGTACCGCCTGCTTGACAGATAACGGCCACTTACAAGGAATGCATTCTAACTGTCTGTCATACAACCTACCATAAGCAGCTTGCAGTACTGGAAACCGAGTCACCGTCATGGTTATTTAAAATTTCCATCGTGGATACCAGCATTTTCTTCGACCTCCGAGACGCATGATCCACGGTTCGGGACAAACGCAAGTAATCCTCAAAGCAGAAGTTAAAGAGTAGACTACAAACCTGATTGGAGGTCAGAAACAGATGATGATTGCCTCGTACTCCGCTGGACCCTCTGTCAAGTGGCTGGTAAGTTTGCTTTGCCACGGTCCACCCGTCGCTTAACCTGGATGTGATGTTGGGGTGTTCAGGGTCTCCGAGCATGGTCGTATTGACTGATGATCAGTTTCTATTTCGTCATGTTGGGAGATAGGAGGATAGTTTCACCATCGACTATCCTGGTAATATTCTCTGCACAGTTGAGCAATTTTGGTGCCTGGGATCTCGTCATCTTGGCCGAACCGTGGCGCAGGAGATGGAGAGCAATACTAACTAGTACTAGTACGTAGCACAGCCAGCGCGTGTCCCTGAGGCGCAGTAAGGATAGGGTGTGGCTGTTCACTGCTGGTTGGCCCAGTGACGATGATGGAGACGATTGAATCATTGGTGTACCCCGGCAACCAAGGATCGTTTGATAGTTAGTTACTACTTTAGTACATAGTTACTGGTTAGTTTGGCGCTTGGATGATACTCTTCCCCTCCAACCAGCGTGGGGCTGATGCTGTCGTTTCAGAGCTGCTGTGATGCGACTGCGCGATCAGGGAGACATGGGAGGCTAGAGAATGGGCGACGGCGGGAAATCCAAGAGAGTAAGGGACCAGGAGACGGTGAGGATCCTGTACTCTAGAGAAAATCGACTCTGCCTCTGACGGTCGAAACGATCAACAGAGACTCCACATCGTATCCGTATCCAACATTTAACTACCAAGCGCATCGGGGTGGTCCCCCTCCACATGCACCGCCCGTAGTCCGTGGCGCTTCAGCTGTTTCGCCAGAACAAAAAAGTCATCGTCAGTCGTTTGTCTTCTGGAGATAATAGAGACTGAACCTGCGCGTCGAAGCTGCCAACGTTCCGTTTTCTCGTGAGTTTAATTGCGACGGCACCATCTACGACGCTACCACACTATTCGCGACATTCCGCTCCTGGGCAATCTCCGGCCCACGACTCGGGGGCATCACTGGAACGACGAGTCCCTTGAGGACGGTCAGTCGCCATGTCGTCTTATAACCGTCTAGGTAAGCAGTAGCGACGTCTCCTATGCACTTGGATGAAGGCTGTGAAACCGTTGTCTGGTACTCGATACATTCCTTGCTGCATCAAGTCTCCGCGGTCGTAGGGAGTGCCGTGCTTTGCTATAGTTGCCTGTAGCGCTGCTGGCAATCTTGCGACCCCCCGAGGGAGACGCGCGGCTTTTGAATCAGCGCAGTTCCTTGTCGCGATCGATGCGATTCGGATCCCTCAGTGGAAATCACTATACATTCAAAATACTGACGGAGTTTCAGCGCCAGATCCCTACCCGGACGACGACGGCCACCCTCCCGTCATGAACCCTCATCGATTGCAGGGTCGTACACCATCCCCAGGGACACCGTTGAACGGTTACCAGCTGGAGGATAATCCATACGGACGTCCTAATATGCATCTGCAGATGCCTTCGAGCGATCGCCTGGCGGAACAACCTACAGTGAGTGACTAGCTGGCAGGCAGACGGTCTCCTCGCGCTGACGAACGACAATTTGATAGTATTCGGTAGAAAATATCCAAAACTCATATGGACATAACGAGGCTTACGAGCAAGAACATCTGGACCCTCCGGTCCACTACCCTGGCTATGATTACACGGTAAACCCGGTGGAACACCATGACGCCTACTATACACAACCGTATCAGCCAACGGCCACGCCTCCGGATGACTACGATCTGGGACACTACCCAGCTCTGGAGCAGGGCAACACAGTCACAGACGACCGGGTTCCCATGCTCCAACCGGAGGGCAACCCATACGGCCCAGATTCTTATGGGCAGGAGTATCACGATGAGCCTAGAATCGAACCGACTCCAAGTCCAGCTCCGATCAGAAGGTGGAAGACGGTCAAGGAAGTCCAGCTGTTCAACGGCAACCTCGTGCTCGACTGTCCGATTCCTCCAAAACTCCTGAGCCAAGTGCCCCATGCAGAACCCCCGGGACGTGATGAGTTTACACACATGCGCTACTCCGCTGCGACTTGCGACCCCGCGGACTTCTACAATGAGCGGTTTACATTGCGCCAGAAGCTGTTTGCGAAACCACGACACACAGAGCTCTTCATTGCCGTGACGATGTACAATGAAGATGATTTCCTCTTCGCCCGGACGATGGTGGGTGTCTTCAAAAATATCGAACACATGTGTTCGAGGAACAAAAGCAAGACTTGGGGTAAGGAGGCCTGGAAGAAAATCGTGGTGTGTGTGATCAGCGACGGTCGTGCGAAAATCAATCCGCGAACGAGGGCAGTTCTAGCCGGTCTGGGTGTCTACCAGGATGGCATTGCCAAACAGCAAGTTAACGGCAAGGACGTGACCGCGCATATCTACGAGTACACCACGCAAGTTGGGTTGGAATTGAAGGGCGAGCAGGTGTTGCTCAAACCGCGCTCTGGAACACCGGTGCAGATGATATTCTGTTTGAAAGAAAAGAATCAGAAGAAGATCAACTCCCACCGATGGTTCTTCCAGGCCTTTGGTCAGGTCCTGGAGCCGAACATCTGTGTGCTGCTTGATGCCGGTACCCGACCAGGAAAGGATTCCATCTACCACTTGTGGAAAGCGTTTGATCTGGAGCCCACGTGCGGAGGTGCTTGTGGTGAGATCAAGGCCATGCTGTCTCATGGAAAGAAATTGATCAACCCTCTTGTGGCCACGCAGAACTTCGAATACAAGATGAGTAACATTCTCGACAAGCCGCTGGAATCAGCTTTCGGTTTCATCTCCGTGCTTCCTGGTGCCTTCTCAGCATACCGCTACGTCGCGCTCCAAAACGACAAGAACGGGCAAGGTCCGCTAGAGAAGTACTTTGCTGGTGAGAAGATGCACGGTGCAAACGCCGGTATCTTCACTGCCAACATGTACCTGGCAGAGGATCGTATTCTTTGCTTCGAGATTGTCACCAAGCGCAACTGTCGATGGCTCCTGCGGTACGTCAAGTCTTCCACTGGAGAGACCGATGTTCCAGACCGCATGGCAGAGTTCATTCTTCAACGACGACGTTGGCTCAATGGCAGTTTCTTTGCTGCTGTCTATTCCATCGCCCATTTCTACCAGATTTGGCGCAGCGATCACAGCTTCATCAGAAAATTCATGTTGCTGATTGAGTTTATCTACCAGTCGATCAATATGCTTTTTGCTTGGTTTGCTATTGTAGGCGGTTCCCATATCTACCTTACACGATCTCCAACTAACTCGACTACAGGGCAATTTCTTCCTCGTTTTCCACATCCTGACGACATATCTGGGCTCATCTGATCTGTTGAGCACGGTGGGTAAGGTCCTTGGAGTAATCTTCGAATGGCTATACCTCGCGACCCTTGTTACTTGCTTTGTTCTCTCCCTTGGCAATCGACCGCAGGGGTCGAACAAATTGTACATGACGATGGTTTACTTCTGGGTCTTCATCATGATCTACTTGAGTTTCGCGGCTGTGTTCGTGACGGTCAAGTCAATCCAGAGTGAATTGGCCAAGAGCTCGTTCCAGTTTTCCGACTTGTTCAGCAACTCGGAATTCTTCTCGATCATCGTATCACTGGCATCGACATACGTCATGTGGTTCATCGTGTCGCTCCTCTTCCTCGATCCTTGGCACATGTTCACCTGCGTAAGTTCGAAGAGCATATCTGGAGTGACAAGACACTTTTGCTGACAGGTCGCAGTTCATCCAATATATCCTTCTCACGCCGACGTACATCAATGTTCTCAACATCTACGCATTCTGTAACACACACGATATCACATGGGGTACCAAGGGCGATGACAAGGCTGAGAAGCTGCCATCGGCCAATGTGAAGCCCGGTGGAAAGGTCGATGTCAACATCCCGCAGGATGACGGAGATCTAAACGCTCAATATGATGCCGAATTGGCCAAGTTCGCGCAGAAGCCTCCAAAGGAAGTCAGTGTGATCTCCCCAGAAGAAAAGCAGGAAGATTATTACAAGGGATTCCGAAGTGCAGTCGTTCTGGTCTGGGTCGGCTGCAACTTCGCTCTCTGTGCGGTAGTCCTAAGTGCTGCTGGGTTGGAACGGATCGACAGCAGCAGCAGCGACGACAGCGATACAGACACTGAGAGAGCAACGATTTATATGGCTGTCATCCTGTGGAGTGTTGCTGGCCTGTCGCTTTTCAGGTTCATTGGTGCGATGTGGTTCCTGGTGGTTCGCATGGTGAGTGATCTCAATACCTACACCCTTATCGCCCTTACTAATACCCTACCTTCCAGTTCCGTGGTGTCTAGACTTTTCTCTTTTCGTTCCTGTACAGATATGCGCTGCGGTATGAGCTAGTACAGTATGGCATGGGTATCTTATGACTATCTTCGACGTTGATGACCCCCTGCAACTTCACACAATGATTGATACCATGTCCATTTGGTCTATTGTCTTTTTGGCGGCTCTTTGTTCTTCTCTCGTGTGTTTCTCTTTCAACCCCGATTTCCCGACCAGGCTATGCAGTCATATGAGCTTGCCATGTTTATGAAATACTCGGGATGGTTCTGATTAGCGTTGGTCATCTGCAACCTCATAGACGCTTGAAACAGCATTTGAGCGTGTTCTATTAGAACCGTTGTCTTTTCTAGGTTCATCTTCTCGTCTTACACTTCAGTAGCTTCTTACCTCTCGACCTAAAATCCTTCGAGCAGAGCAACTCTTTGGCGTCTACCGTAATCCCCAGATGCCAAAGACTGGTCCATTTAAAATAATCCATTCTCTCTCCAAGAACAACAAAAACAACCCATTAGCAATCCCCAACATCTACATCCAACACTCATCTAGAAAAACACTCATCCAATTACCAATTAAACACAACACATACTGTATACCTTATGAACATCAAACCATCTACAATAAATATTTCATATAATACAATACGCCACCTCAAACCTTCGACTGCACGCACAACCCAATCCCACCCAAGACCAAAAACATCCCAAGCCACGTCTCGCGCTCAATGACCTTTTTTTCAACGTACCATTCGCCCAGGACCGTAAAGAGGAACGCCATGGAATTCGTGATCGGGACCGTGAGGGAGAGTTCTATTTTTTTTGTTCCATATTTGTCAGTTGTTTTATTTTATCCTCATCCATTGCACAAGCAAAACACATCGAAGAATGATGAGACGGAAATGAGATATGTTGCTAGCATACCATGCTTCCCAACCAACAGGAAAAACCACACACTCCCCGTCAGATTCAACACGAGAGGAATCGCATACGCCGGTGTACGGAGTAGATTCACAACCGTCCAGAACAACGTGACGAGTTTATTCTTAAGCCATGCTGTTCGAGTCGTCGACGGTCTTGGTGCGGAATCGTCGTCTTGTTGTTGCTTCGCGGCCTGTCGCGCGTTGAAATCCACCGCAGCACGACGGATGAATGGTGTCGTGAACCCCCATGCGATACCGACGAGGAGGAAGGAGAGGATGTAGTTGAATGCGGAGGGCTGCTCGGGCGTGTCGGGGTCCATTGTGAGATCGGGTAAGGGATTGGAGGGGGGTTGTAGGCTTCGTATCACGGAATGAGTCGTTGGGTATTAGAGAGTAGATAAATGATGAGAATCCCCGTATCGTACCGTTCCCATCGATTCGTAGACGTCGAAGTTGATGATGATGGTTGGTTAGCTCACGCGGCCCCCGAGCTTGAGAGGTCGGAGTTAGCAATAGTTAAGTTAAACTAGGTACTAGGTAAGCTCGCGTCCTTGGGACGAAAGCGGCAAGCAATGAATGGGGAGCGCTTATCGGCGATAAGGGAATTCCAGTTTAAAGATATGCAAATATTGGAAATCTACGTACGAATCGAATCACCTTTAAAACTCATATTGGAATTCGAATGGTGAATTTTCAATTCTGAAAGGAAAAGCGGGATTTGGTGATATTTATGTTTATAAAGTAGCATGGCTAGTTGAACCAGCTAGTTACTTGAGATCCTTGGTTACAATGGCGAAGCTTCATTTCGAAGACTTTGGAGGATCACAAGAAATCCTTACTGGAGAGCCCTTGAAGCTAAAATCAAGAGCTCTGGACGAGTTTTGAAAGTTCCTAGTGACAAGACACTTCTGCAAATTATGAATGAAGCTGGCTTCGACGTCCCGTGAAGTTGTCTAGCTGGGAATGCGGGATGTGCATGATTGATTTATACTCAGGTGAAGCTATCCACAGAAGCACAGCACTTAGTGACAAACAAAAATGTGACAATATTCTAAGCTGTGTCAGTCGTGGAAAGGGTCAGATAGTAGTTGATTATCGAGAGAGTTCCTTCTTTGCTTACTTGCATCTCAATAACAGCTACACTCCATCCCGATATTTATTTTTGGGCTAGCGACTGGATATCATGTCTTTGAAAAATTGTCGAGGATTTCCTTTAATATATCAGGTATCCTTAATGTATAAATTAACATTCAGCATATTGGTTGCCGAACATATTTTAATATCTCTTTGCTGTTGATCAATTATCGGTTATTTAATAATTAGGGCTTTGTATTATAGATTGTCAACACGGTCATCAATGTAAGAACGTAGATTAAGATTGAGTAAGTTTACAATCCTAACTTTACCAGTTAACAAGGTAGTAGGCGAGGCAACCAGCATGGGGGTATCAGGTTATCATATAATCCAATCACTGCTTTTTTTTTTCTTTCGCCCCCCCTGATTTGATATAAAGATGATAATATTGGTACTAATGCTGATAAATAGAAGACACCACTATTGTCAACCTTTGTCCAAGAAGTGGGAATCAGGGGAGATATCATTCAGCCCTCTCCACAAGTTCGATAACGACCGCCCTATGTGCTGGGACATGTATTGTGTTCACCTTGGAGTTAGGACTTTAGATGAGAAGTGGAAGAAGAATAAAGAGCAAGGCGTGAATATTGAAGCGGAGGATGTGGTTACGAATTTATTAACAGATGGGGAGCACAGCTGTAGATGCACTTGCCATTGAGCAATAAATCCATCGGTACATCAAAAGTTAATCAAGCCATCAAATAAGCGACTTCTCTAGAGTACACCCTCTAATTTACATCGACGCTCTAGGACTGCTGATTAAAATCCTCGGAGTAGGCCGCCGCTCTTCTAAGGGTGTCACCGCCACAGGAGGCCCTTCAATCTCTTCAATTAACACCTCCCAAGAGTCGAGGGCTCTTCTTGCGTGGATTAGCGGAACAAATGCTTCAGGACTTGCTAACGAGCTGGAGAACACCTCCATTGACATCCAGCCTTTGTAACCAATGCTCACGACAGTTTTCACCACGTCGACGACGGGGAGGTAGCCTCCTAGTCCAGGTTCGAATGGAAATAACCTGGCATTTCGCGACCAGCTCATTCGGCTAGGTTGCCCTTCAATGTAAAAGGGATGTTTCCTGTTCAGGGGACGAGTCATATACTCTGCGTCAGCCAGCTGAAAAGCAAAGATCTTGCTCGCGTCCAGAGCTTTCCGCATCCCAAGCATCGACAGGTGGAAATCCAGTTCCGCAGTTCGGGTTTTTCGTGTTAGAGATGTAGGGTCGCCATATATACGCCCTGCAATATTGAATGTGTCCAGACCAATGCCGAAATTCAGTCTGTTGACTCGGCACACGATGTCCCAGGCGTCCTCCCATGTATCGACATATGACCCCCAAGCGAGGGCTTCGTACGCGAACTTCACTGGCGGTGATTGCTTGGCACCCAGGTCTGCGATCCTAGTTAAATCAGAGACGATCACATCAATGTCTCCCGTGATGCGAGCTTCTCCCGTCGCGGGGTCTGGCGATAAGAAACTAGATGGTATCACAATGGTATCTGCACCGAGAACGCGCAGGATGCCAAACCATAAAGGCAGCTTCTCGCTAATTATCCGATCATGCTCTGCACGATCGATGAGACCCTCATAGAACATGAAGGGCTGGAGATTGATAACGACGAGATCTAGCGAGTCACATAGCTTTCGAATTTGATGAGCAGCAAGGAGGATATTCGTGCTAATGGCACCGCCGGGGAAGGAGCTCGCAAGATCTTCCAGGTCTTCATAGAACAACTCGATGCCTTGGATGCCATGGTGAGCGGCCTGGGAGAGCTTCTCCTGTATGCTGTGAAAGTGGGCTCGACCAAGAGACACTGACGTAATGGCTAATCTATAGCTTGAGTTGCATGGTGTTGAATTAGAGGTACAGTGCGTCACATTTGTACTGCTCATGGCCATAAGCAATGATTCTAGGTCTCAGCAAAGAAGAGAATTGGAAGAACTGTCATCCATAGAAGATGATTTTCGAAGGACCCAAAACAATACAACGCCCATGATGATTGTTCACACCGAAGAGATATTGACCGCGTTATGAAAGCATTGTGAAACTCCATGGCTGGGCCAATGTGGATTAATAGACATATCTAATGTTGACAGGTCGTATGGAATGCTTCCCTGTGCATATAGTTCACATCCAACCACTGTCTTTGGAAAATGATCAGCAAGGGCTAAAATAATACCCACATTCCATACTGTAACTATTTAACAATGGACCAAGTTACCTTGCTCTAAAGAAGTGCATGTAGAATAACAGAACATCTGATGGGTCCAACCCCATTGGTAACTAGTTCTTTACCTTAGCTTGTTCCTCTCTGTCTACATTTTCCTCCAATTTTTTTCTTCTATGGACATCGGTTGGTAGCTCGCCCTTGCAGATCAGCTGCAGTAGCAGATAAGGAAAGAGTGGAGATGAGACTACTGTGGAATGCAATTTATCCTATTACAATCATGACTGTGCCTTTTCTCATTGTACTCGTGTCTTACATGCTGTAGAACTCAGACATCTTCTGAGTTCCAGAACCTCAAAAATAGACTATCTACATAAGCGCAAGATAAGAATTTTCTAAGAGCTCTATTGGTCTGTCTATCTGTCTGTCTGAAGAGCACGAGGAATGAAACATGACTTCCTATATACAATGCAAACTTTTCTCTATCCCGAATACAGTCGCCATAGTAAATGAAAGGTCTAAAACGAAAGGCCCATAGGAATATATCATCAATAACCGCAATTGTTTTAGCCAAAACTTTTGTGGTGCCAGGTCAATTTTCTTGGGAGCTGTTATCCCATCCATAGAACGTTCACTTCCATTCATTCTAATTATGAGAATCGGACGAAAAGCGTTTCGTTGGTAGCTACCAAGGGTAAGTGGGATGTTCATCCGGTATAGGGGTCATAACAGAATTTACCATTAGCAAGCTAGTAGCAACGCTTAGGATTCCTATAAGAACCAGAAGTCTATGTCAGAAAGATGCCATAATTAAAGAATAGCATTGAAGTGTTGAAGTAACCCGAGATCATACCGAGGGCAAGTGTCAGCACATTCCATGAGAAATTGGTTCTCAACCACCCCGCTGCCGGAAGATTAGCATAGACTCTCGTAAATGAACTTGGTACTCACGAACCTATCACTGGACCAACCAGCATACCGGCCGAGTAGACAAACTCCAAGAGGCCATACTGTTCGACTATTGTCAGTAACTGGAGAAAGTGATAACAGTTGGGAAAATAGTTGTACTAACCGCCTGTGCGTAAGCCCCATAAGGACCGAAACGCCCTGGCTTCTGCTCTTCCAAATCTTCTACTGCAACAAAGATCTCCGTCAAGACCGGCGTCATAATCATACACATAGCGGTTCCGATCAGCAGGAGATCCCCGAACATCCCTATTTGGTTCGGGATGTCTTTGTGAGTGGGCAACCGCAGGAGAATAAGCATCAGTCCACAGAGGATGTATCCAGAAAATGCAACAGTTTTATTACCGACACGGTCGCAGAGATATCCTATGATGATCATATTGTCAACCAGAGGTACGTTGGAAAAGCTTGTTGTTCGAAGGCAAACTGACCTATAGCGGGGGAGAAAAAGGCTGGAAGCATTAGGGGGATAAATGCAAGACCTGCGTCTTTCGGATCGTAATTGAAAATGTCACGAAGATGTAGCGGTAGGGTGACCTCAAAGGAGCTCATGGTTATCGCTTGAACCATTGCGCAAACTAAGAGGACAACCAAGCGTCTCGAGTTCATCAGCGCTTTATACGCAATCTCGCTTTCTGCACCTTGCTGGTCATTTTGGGGAATCGGTGACTCGGTTGAATACGTCGCCTGCCAATGAGGAGTATTCGTGGAGGCGGTTGGAGCCGCGAGAAGAGGTCGAGCAATATCTTCATTTGCTTCGTCATCGACCGCATATGAATCCAAGATTTGCTGGAGCTCTCGTTTCTCGACAATCAAAAGCCGTAGAATTATGTCGAGAACAAGAAGCCCGACAGCGACTCCCAAGGTTGCATCAAATCCTGCCAGAGAGTAGACAACGCCTCCTACGAAGGGTCCGCTGACTGTTCCGGCGCTGAAGGCTACGTTGACATAGCCCATGACGACCGGAACCTCTCCTTTCCCTACAGTGTCAACGAGAAGTGCGAGGCCCACGCTCCATACTGCAGCCGAGGCTAGCCCCTGCAAAAATCGACCTACATATAGTATTGCAACATGATGAGCAACCCATATCATCACCGTGGCCGCGGTGAAGACCGAAAGGCCTAACAGCAAGGAAAACCGTCTGTTGCTGGTGTGGTCTAGGAGGAGTTAGCCAACCACGACAATTTGTGCAGGTAGAAGTATGAAGCATGCGACGGGAATTTTATCAGGTCACCTTACCTGCCAGCCAGCCAAAGAAGACTTGGAAAGAATATGTTAGCATATGAAACTGCAGCTGATGTGACCCGCATCAAACTTACAAGCTCCAGTAAGGTTACCAGCACCGGTCAGACCGACCAGATAGGAAGTGTACATTTGCACTGCAAAATGTCAATTTACGGTTTACTGTCAGGAGACTTGTACAAGTCAAACCTTTCGTTTCGGGAACCGAACATCGTTCCTGGAGAGCCGTAGGGAAGACGGGGATTAAGAGACTTTTTGCCGGTTAGCTTGTAGCACCATTTTGGTATTTACAAGGGAACTTGCCCATAAAGAAAGGTGTCCTGCCGGATTGTCAGCTTCTCTGCAAATTTATTTTCTCAGTCCGCTTTCTTTATCAAGGTTTCATACCGTGAAGACCGCAATTGCCACTGCGGTGACAATGAAAGCGGTGCTTGATCGTACCCGGAGGAAGACCGGTAGCTGCTGAGACCCTGCGACCGTCATATTGCACTGCCGCGGGGAAGTTCTCCCAGCGAAGATAGTAGAGGGGGAACCGGATTCACAGACGTCTTTTCGTCTGCGATTTAATTGTTATGGACAAAAGTTGCATCCGAATAGGAAAAATAAACTGGCAATTCGGGATGCTCCGGCGAGGCGGTGAGTACCTATCGGCAAGCCGGTTCGTCATTAGGCTAGAGTTTAAAAATAATCTTCGAAGGATCGAGAACTAGTTACAAGTACAACCTTGGCATATCATTATTCGCTGAAACATAAAAAAGAATCAATATTTGCCCTATTCTAATTGCCCAAGGAAATTTTAGCTCCCGCGCCACGCCGCCTATGGTTCCTTGCACCCTCTGATGCGATCATGCCAGGAATCTATCAGAATCATCACACGCGTCGTGTCCTAGTGATAGTCTAATGATCTGAAGATTCTATTGAGAAAATAGAATGTCCTAAAGATGGCGACATACCTAGATAATGAGAGGATTAACCACACAAATATGCTTAACATTCAAACTAGCAACTTCTAGTTGCTTACAACAGACAAGCATTCATACAGGGAGATACGTCTAGGAGCAATGCACATTCACCAGGAACAAAGTACCCAGGTCTTATCCAGACACATGATATCATCTCTCCCTTCATTACACATTCCGGCCTGCGGACTACTCCATCCTTCGGAGTCATGTCGTAAATTTCTAGTTTCGGATACCAAATGGCAGTCTCAGAACTAGTGGAAATGGACGGGTCCCTTTTTGGGACAGTTTGTGCAGATATCGCTCTCTATTCTCGGGAGTTTTGGGATTTCCCACGGGAAGGACTCGATGAATGGCGCGAGCGTCTCCTCGACCAGGCGATGTCGCCATTCTCCTGGCTCCTCAACTTCCTCTTCTTTCATGAAAGCAGGGATCTTGTTCGGACTAAACTTCTGTTCCACTCGTGATCCGTGACGGGCAGCCAGTCGGACTCTCCGTTCCTGGAGCCGTTTCTCAGCTTCAGCCTGATAGACCGTCGCCCGTTTGGCCCGAGACTCAGTTAGTCGTTTCTGAGCGGCAATGAGCCTCTTTATGCCCTTGTTGATCTCTTCAGGAGGTGTGTCGTCATGAAATTGATATCCAATTATCGGGAGATTTCCGCCATCTGAATTGTCATATGCATTACAGAATGCATACTGCCGCGTTGGCAGACTCTGTCCCTGGATATCTACATGGCTCAGGCTCTCCTCTGGAAGCCTCTCAATGAGATCCCGCATATACAAGGGGTAGAAATCCAAATTGAATCCAACAGATAAGATGCTCGCGCCTCTCTTGTGTGCCAAGTCTCCATATTGATGCTCGAGGTGTGTCCGCGCTGCACTGAACTTGATCTGAGACTGCCGTTTTGACGTGCTGGCTGGCACTGTGCCTTTGTGAGAAACATGCTCACAGTCTTCCAATGTCAAACGGCTTCCTTCAAGACCAGCTACACATTGACGAACATGCGTGTTGAAGTGCTCGACGGGAAGCTCAACACCAATCCCCGCTGAATAGTCAAAAACAGGCTGCCCAGGTCTTCCATATATTACAAGACGGAGGCCTTGCAGCTGCAACCGATCGAGATCCAACAAGCCTCCTACCCAGAAATTCGGCCTGAAAGCTTGCTGAAAAGCACTGAGCCAGATCGTGATTGAAAGCGTCTTCAGCCCCACAAAAGCTCTCGCAATAACAGCAAGTGACTCGTTCCATACGGCTGTATTGACACCAAACGAGTCACTCAGATCGATGGACAGATGAGTGATCGAACGGATCTGCCAACCCTTCAAGCAGAAGGTGAAATTGGAAAAGCTACTCAACTCCCACGTGTGGAATCTATTGAGTTCATAAGGAATAGTTCGAGCCTCGTAGTATATCGTTCGACATGTCTGAAGGAGCGCCAGATTCAGAGGGCATGGAGATAGAGATCCAGGACAAGGGAAATGCGTCGACATAGTAATAGGACTCGAGGCGTAGTAAATGTCTGACTCTAGAACCCCGACGGCTCGCATCCAGCACGCTCGATGCTGGCACTTATGTTGCCAGAAACCGGGACGGGCTGATTTACTGTATTCGAGCCACTTCTTGTCTGGCTCACACCATATCTGGATTGGAACTCTCTTAATATGGCAGACTTCAGTGTTTGAGAAGACGTAGTCGTATATCATCAACCTTATTTCGCAGGGCAAGGCTAGGAATTGGGCCCTGCTCTGGTGCATAGGATCTTGTTCTGAAGTTGTTTGTTGGCAGTCCATGGTTTGAGAACAGACTGCTTCAGGATACGGATTGCTTTCTTGGTCTCTTCGTATCAGGTACGTCGGTGTAAGAAAATTGTCGATATATATATAATTCGTTAGACGGGCATATCACACATTTCAATCCTGCGGCCTGTATACATGAGTCATTAGAGGAGTCATATAGTTGAAGTCATCACCATTGTGAAACTTGAGCATTGAATACTCGTGGCTTGACTCAAGTGTTTTATTTCACGCCTCGCATACAAGGAAATTAACTAGGCACAAACCCGTCTTTATTTTAGGACCAGACATAAATAACCAGCATGTCAAACTAATATAATTGTTTCGTTGCCCCCTAACTATGCTGAAAGGCTCCTAAAGAAATCCTGTTCTGCTATTTCGAGCATAATCCGGCGTCCACAGCGAAGCAACAAAGAAGTTGCTAAACATGGACGAGTAACAATGGCCTTTATTCCAACCAAGCCTTTACAGCATGTTTGAGAGCATCTTTCAGCCATTGATCATCTAGTTTAGCAGCACCGTCGAACCCATGGTCCTCCCCAGGCCGAAGAGCCAGAACCAGTTTATCACCACCCTGTTTCCCCTTCATCACCTCCCTTGCCCTGGCGATGAATCTCTCGCTGCCGCGAACAGGAACTACAGAATCTTCGGTGCCGTGGAAGATACAGATTCCACCTCGTGGCAGCTTCGCGCCTTCCTTTTCGAGTCTTTCGACTTGGAATAGGATGTCCCGCTGCGGAGAATTCTCAGAGTCCCTTTGATAGAATTCAAGAATTCGTCCGCGCTGAAACGTCGCAGTAAAGAGCTGAAGTCTCGCTGGAGGTGGATACGTCAAGGCTGCATCCTCAGGCTTCATCTTAGCTAGATGATCGGTGAGAATCGAAGCAGGAAGCACAGGCACGCCGGACATCTCCCTTAGCTGCGGGGTGTGGTAATTTGGCTCATGCATGTCCACCATGGGATAGGCCGCCGTTCCGGCACGGATCTCATCTGGATGTGATAAGGCGAGATATATGCTGAGAAGGCCACCGGCAGAGTCACCTGCTGTTATGATTCGAGACAGGTCCAGCTCTGTTTCAGATTCATGAGACTTAAGAATCTCAGCAAATGCAGATGAGTGCAACCATGACCAGAAGTCCTCGACGTCGGCGAAGATATCTAATCCTGTTGCCTCTGGTAAAAGTCTGTAATTTGGAGAGACTATGACGGCGGAATGCCTCTCTGCGAGTTGGAGCAGCCATTGGGGGAACCAATCAATAAACAGAGAGTCGCCGGCAATCTGTAGTCCTATCAGTGAACATGGTCTCTTATGTGACAGATTGAAATTCGAAGTGAACTCTAACTATAAATATTATTAGGAAAGAGTCCTTATTTACCAATCCACCGCCGTGGAAGCGGACAATCACAGGCCTCTTTCCCTCGAAGGGAGTCTTTGGTATTAGAACGTCCGCGCGAATGCCATGACTGCCGAAGTGCTTGTAGTTGTGTTGAATCAAATGAAAATTCGCGATCTTCTCGCGACCAACTTCAGAAGCCTTGCCCATATCTGTCTGTGAAGACTGAATTCCGGACGATTTAGACGGAGCTATTACGACTCTTGCAGTGTGTGAGAGTAGAGGTCAAGTTTCACTTCCAGCTATGATACTCATAAATCCTTTTCTGGAAATGGGATCTAGAAAACAGACAGGAAGTAAATTAACTGCCCAGGCTGTTACCTTTATAATCCATCATCTTCCCTTGAGGTTGAGATCTGTCTTCGATAAAAGCATTAGGTAGTACGACGCTACTTGCCCCGCGCTTACTCTTCCCCTCTCCGATTGTCTATTCTAGTCTTTTCGCGAGTGGAGATCTGTTTGTTATTGGAACTTAAAACCGCACCAATTATCAGCGAAGACCTGGCAATCCTCACGGATCCCTCATCAATCCGGCTGTGTTAATACTATCATCAATTTACCATCGGAGTTCATAGGTTCTTCTCCAGCATATCTCCGACAGCTGCAGGTAGCCGAACTGTATTCTTTAGTCGAATCGACGATGGATTCCATTAGAGTTAATGGGACCTTCTCAGGCCCTTTGCATAGTATACTAAAGAGCTTTGACCATTGATGTACTTCCTCCGATTATGAACATCTAAGACCTCTCTAATCTGCTTTTTTCTCAGCAGTGCCTCCCATTCGCCCATCTTCCTAGTAATGGGCACATCGGGTAATACTTCTTCGGGAAGTCTTCCGTGGGAATGTCTGTCGTGATGCTATTATTCGTGGCGTTAAAGACCTGAAAACCCAGCCCTGGAAAGGAATATTTTCTTTATTCAGACTTATCACTAATTCCATGATTGTTAGTGGTAGTAGTAGTAGTAGCTCCGACGTTTGTAATCCAAGTTATTTTCTTCCTTCACAATGGCTACGGACAAAGCCTCGATATGTATACACTAAGCCATCTGTTTGGAGATTACGTCGACAAAAATAGTATTCGTATTGATGCAAAACCGCATACCCGAGAATACATTGTGCCTGGGACGATTAAAAACATTTCAAAGAGCGCTGAATGTCTCGCCTGCTGCCCGACGCAAGAACTTGACAACAGCCAATGGCTGACTGACCATGGCCATATGGCCGGCTCTCACTTGAGCCACTCGCTCTGGATTGATCTTAGCCAGTTTTATCATGCGCTCTTGGATTTTGTAGGGAAGGCCCTTGTCATCGACGCAAGCGAGATATGAAGTCGGGTAGTGAAGATAAGCAGGATAGGTCAATTTGGAGTAAAAGGCCCTTGGGGCTAATTAGTGAACGGCTCGATCCGTACCACTCAAAGTGGCAACTGGTAAAATGTGCATAAACTTACTTGATGGGATGACTCCTGAGCTTAGTGGCCCAGAACTCAGCAATCGGCCGGGGCAAATCATTGAAGAAACGATCTGGTCCGTCCAGAATTCGCAGGACTCCGTCCTGTTGTCCCTATTAGCAAGTGGTCCAGTATCAATGCAGTTCTCAGGCTTCCTATTATCTGCGATTGTGCGGAGAAAATTGCGAACCTTGTTCACCATTCCTGGGAGACATTCTCCCTTCTTCGGACTCCAGAGCGTCATCCCCGGTGCGACGATATACGATGCTATAAAAGCGATGTGCAAGATCTTTCCGCGACGAGGTTTGACGGACCATAGCGGAAGATTACCGTCATTCACAGACATTCCGTCTCTATTTCCAGACGGATTCGTACTATCCACCACATTCTGCGAGGAGGTAATTTGTTCATCATGAAAATACTTGAGTGCCTCGCATCCGACGTAGCCTGCGTAAGAGAATAGCACTAAGATGACATCCTTACCACACTCGAGGAGTGTATCGACAGCTATTCTGATCACCTCCACATCAGCTGAGAAATCCTCAACTGGAGGGTCACTGTCCGGCGACACCAGGGTCACCGGATACGACGCATAGCCCGCTCTTTCCAGCAGGGAGATAACATATGTCCATAAAGATGGCCCTTGCCATCCACCATGGACAAGAATGAATGTAGGTTTTGAATGTGTTGAATATGTCGTGTGATTATCAGATATGAACTGCTCAAGACCAAGGCACCCATTGGAAATGACATTGGAAGGCATATCTGCAGCTCAGTTGTATAGAAGTGACAGGCACGGTAATTGCATGCAGGATGAAGTCAGGAACGGCAGGAAGAGTACACCACAGGATCGAATCGGACATAACCCCTCTCTCGACATGTTGGGAAGAGGCGATAGATTAGTGAAATAACAAGCCTTCGAGGGGAGACAGTCACAGTGGCTTGTTGACCATTAGAGAGTGAATTGCGATGCCCCAAGCGAGGTCCACACCAATCAATAAAAGATTCATACAAAGGCTCCATCTTAGCCAGGATAGATTCATTCTCAATCTTTCGTTCAAATATTGTGGCTGCATGTAGATCATTTCTCGAGAATACAGAACAAAGCCGATGCGTACGGTGTGAGGTCTGTCTGATCCAGGGGGACCAAAAGGAGATTTCTCTGCTTTTGGTCGAGTGGTAAGGAAGTCCGACAAGGTCTTTCTCTTTGTTTTGCCCCCATTATTAGGAGCGTACTTATGGCGTGTTATCTGGCAAGACTGGTCCAAGATATAGCACACAAGAGCATGGAGGGCATCAGCACATTTTAGAGTTGTCTAATACTAATGCAGATTCCAAGTTCCTCGGTTTCAAGATTATTGTGATCGTGCGAGCAGCCAGTGGGGCCAAGTATCTTAGATCTGCGCGTTGCTGAGAACATCCTTTCATTCTACTCCTCTCAACTCGAGAGGTGGTACTTTTTCCAACCCTTCAAAGGCCTCTTGCTGTGTTAAATCAAAGGAGATCTTGTCTTTATGTCAACTTCCGGATAGACTGGTCGAAAACTTCATCTCTTTTGCCGGCCGTTATTCATCCCTCTTCCCCGCCATGGCGGCCAGCACATTTCGCCAGATCTCGTCCCGCAACCTCCGAAAACTAAAGTCGCAGCCAGTATCTGAGATTTCTGGCGCCCTCGGGGATCTAGGCACCTTCCTGCCCATTGCCATTGCCCTGGCAGTGAATGGTACTATTTCTTTATCCAGCACTCTTATCTTTTCCGGATTTTTTAACATCCTCACGGGTCTTTTCTTCGGTATCCCGCTGCCCGTGCAGCCTATGAAGGCGATCGCCGCCGTTGCCATTGCCAGGTCATTCAGCAACGGTGAAATCGCAGCTGCGGGGATTTTTGTAGCTGCCTGTATTTTCATTTTTAGTATCACCGGTCTCCTGCGCTGGTTCTCAGATGTCATTCCAATTCCGGTGGTTAAGGGCATCCAGGTCGGAGCCGGACTATCCCTCATCATCGCCTCCGCTGGGAAGCTGATTGCCTCGTTGGGATGGATTCATCCATCTTGGGAGGACAATCTGATTTGGGCTATCGTTGCATTCTTATTTCTGCTCGTCACCAATGTCTATCGGACGGTCCCATATGCTCTGATAGTCTTTGCAGTTGGCCTGGTCTTTGCCATCATCGCCACCGCCCAATCGAGCAGTCTACCATCTTTGGAATTCTGGAGACCGTATGTGACTGTCCCCAAAGGTGACGATTGGAAGACAGGTGCAGTCGGTGCTGGCATAGGCCAGCTGCCACTCACCACCCTCAATTCCGTGATTGCAGTCGTCCATCTGGCTGCGGACCTGTTGCCAAGTGTAAAGACGCCCTCGATCACTTCGATCGGTCTCAGCGTCTCAGCAATGAACCTTCTCGCCTGCTGGTTTGGTGCCATGCCTGTCTGTCACGGATCTGGCGGACTAGCGGCCCAATATCGGTTTGGGGCTCGTTCTGGTGCCAGTATCATTATCCTAGGAACTATCAAGTTGATTGTCGGCCTTTTCTTCGGAGAGTCTCTCATCAGTCTATTGAAACGGTTCCCATCATCTCTTCTGGGTATCATGGTCATTGCTGCGGGCCTCGAATTAGCCAGTGTTGGGGAGAGCTTAAACACGACGGGAGCGCGAGACCTTGCAGCCAAGGGTCCCGGGTTCCTTGGAGACTCAGAGCAGGCGATCGTTCTGGTCGTCTCTGACTATGAGCGTAAGAAGAGATGGACCGTCATGCTGGTCACCGCCGGTTTCCTCGTTGGGTTTAAAAACGATGCCATCGGATTTGTCGCCGGCATGCTGTGTCGCTGGAGCTACGAGTTGCCGTACTTATTTACAAAGCTCAGAGAGCGCTTGACCCAAGGAAGGCTCAGAGTTTGAGATGCCTCTTCACTTGGTCTTTGGTTTCTCGATGAATGCTCCCGAAATATTGCGAGCCATGTTGGAGTCTACCTTCCTCCAGACTTACGAAACTTGTGTTTCTGCATTGATGCAATTATACTGCTTTCGTTTCTCAAACTTGCATGGTTAATGTCTTGTGACGTGTTCAATACTGCCATTTCTAGCCCTCTGGCTGGAAGGAGTATTATGAGTGATGAAACCATATAGACGAGGTGATTTTATCAACTGTACAGAAAACGAACATGCTTCACTAACCAATTTGAATTGCTGCACAATGGAATTTAGTCGCTCTATGTTTGACAGTTAATAAATTGGGTTAAACCTTTATCTACGGTTGTGTCTCTGGCGGTCTGTTGTAGACTCTGGATCTAACGGCTTAGTGAGATTCATGAGCAGATAATCTTACTAAATATATACAATAAATTTCACTGTTAAGCAGCGTATCTTCACAATTTATCGCTATATAAAAACAATTTATCGCTATATAAATTTTTTTTTTCGAAATATTTACATTTAAAGCGAAAGCAGACAGCGCTTCGTAACTCATAAACTCCTAGGTGCGAAGAAAGCGCCCCCAGTCCATTCTAGTTATCAAATCAGAAATCATAATCTGTATGAGAAGCCCTCCCCGTATTCGGGTTCGAATATTCCCTATGCACATGCCCACTCGAGGGATCCGACTTCTCTCGATCCACATCCCGATGGTACCACCTACCCTGATTATCCTGCTTTTCTCTGTGGTGTCTTCTATGCCCATCCGTGTCGTAGTCAACGTGTTGATCATATTCTCCCGAACTTCCACCAGGACTGCCTCCAGGACTGCCTCCAGGACTGCCTCCATATGCCGTGCTCGCTGACGAATCCGCCACTAATGCACTACTCCCTCCATAATTCGATCCCGGATCAGTTAATGTCGCTCCCGTAGCATCGTAAGATCCTAGATCCTCGATCATCCGCGTCCCACCTGCGACACCGGTGCCGGAGTCCAATAACAATTGCTGACCTGTCCGATCGTAGCGACGCTCCTCAACGACGGCCGGCTGCCCGAGATCCTGGTGCGCGGTACGCACGATCGTGTTGCCGTCTGGGTCGGTGTGGGAGGTTGTGGAATACCGGTGGCCGGTTGTTAAGGTGCCGTCGCTGGTGTTTGTTGCGGAGCTGTAGAAGTAGGATGAAGTGCTGTAGGTATCGGACATCTTGGCCAGAGTCGAAGCTGGGGTTGAGGCTAGAGGGGGTGTTTAATAGCAAAACAGGTTTTGTGGAATTTAGTATGAGCCAAACGCGGGCTGCGTTAGATGATATGGTATGGAAGTGAGACTGCTCACAATATGTTGATTAGATAAATGATCGACTGACCATGGATGACTTCCTTCTCGGCATCCTTCTTCTGTTTCACCAAGGTTTGCGGGGTGTTTATATTCTACCATCGTGGCGAGCGAGGCGTAGGAGTGGTCAACTGATGATCGGGGTTGACATCATGTTCCACTGCCGAACATTTGAGGCGACGAACATGACTGGCAGACATGTTCTTTGTGCCTGATGATTTCCATTGGGGTTGAAAATGGGGTTAAGGTTTCGGTTTGGAGAGTTCATTCCTGACCAGTTACCCTGCGGTTGATGATGTGTTTGAGTCGATGGTTGTCCATGGAGTCGGGTCGGCGGAGAATGTCTGATGTATTCACCACCAGCCACCACCGCCACGGAGGTTGATCGATTTGAGGATATTCTTCATTTGAATTCTATCATTCTATCATCCTGTCATCCTACGGTGCTATTTGCTCTCCCCAGCTGGCTCCTTTGCCCCTTTCCTAGGTTCCAGGGTTCCATAAGGAAAAAACATGGAGTTGGTGCTCATGGGTTAGAAGGTCCTGTCTCGAGTACCACACAATTGAGGGACAGGTTTCAAAGTCAACCCTGTCACCGAGAGCATGTCTTCTCTTCTAACTAATACCGCGTAGCATGAATAGATGGCATCTGCTAAGGTCCCGACGAGTATAGATAATTCCCCAACAGTCCCTAGGAACATGGGTCCATGCAAAAGAAAAACACAACAATGTTGATTTCTCCTTTATAAAGACAGAGCTCGTAACTTCTCTTTCGCTTCATAGACACCCTCCATAGCCTTAAACTGGGAGTATCGAGGGGGCCAAGATTTAGAAAGACACCAATCCTACCATATCAAGGACATTAACCAGCGTCCTTACACTTTCTCTTGCTTGTGTGAACTACAGGGAACAATCTTCGCGTGACTTACGCTGCTTGTCTCTCAACTTTTCAGCTTCTCTAATGGACATGTTATTTCTCAGGAGACATCATACGGCAACCAGCCATGCATACACTTCCCGCGTCTTCGGAGATAGACCGGTTTTCTTTTTCTATAATTCTAGCCCATATCACTTTAAAAGACAAGACTATTGACTTGTGATACCACATACCAATCCTAAAATATACTAGGTCCTTTTGACATGAACATAGCAGCCCTCCCAGCCGAGCATGCCGGGCCCAGACACCCGACTGAACTATATAACACTGAAACACCCACGCGTACTTCCTCCATCCCATCGGAAAGAAAACAAAATCTTCCGAGAGACAAGACTATTCCCTAGTCTAGCGGATATACAGGAGTCGATGTCCCCGCCGCAAAAAGTGGATTCATCGAACCGGTTCCTTTTACCTAACAGACCTTCTAGAAAATGACTTACCCATCTGCCGATCCGGTTCATAACTATACTTATGTAGATGATCTATACCAAGATAATACTCTACAAATTCCCTATCCGGACTAACACGCACTTCGTCTGTATGGCCCTCTTCTTCGCCCCCATCTAGATGACTGAAGTCACGTTCTAGCCAAAGACGCATCCCGGTCTCGACTCAGGGGCTTCGTATTTAACTAGTTATATAACCGGAATAGGTTATAGAATTTCTCAAACGAGCCATGAATTGTTCCCAAAATAGTACCGTGACTTCCTGAAAGCTTGATAATGCCTAACTGAGCATTATCTACTTTGGTGACCGTATTCCTCATATAGAAATAAGGATCTACACTAGTTAGGACAAAGCGGCCAGGCCCTCTAGGTGTTGAGTAGCTAGACGGCTAGGTAATAGTTCATTTGCTGTGAATCCTTGATCTGAAGATAGACTGAGACATGATTTGAGAAGAGGTAATGACTTGAATTGTCTTGTTTTCAACTGTCCTGTAGATAGGAAGATGTCATTTAGAAGATATTTTGCGGATAGAAATAGATAGTTTGAACTGTTGCAACATGTTCTCTACAAGCAATATAATAAGGGGGTCTCCTTAAATATAAGGCCGCTCTCACTGACGGCCGGCTCCGATCTCTTATCGATAAGGCATTCAACCCCCTCCGTCGAGCTTCATCTATCTCATTCATTCTCTTGCACTCTCCTCTTGTCTACAGAAAGAACAAGAAATCTACGACATAATACGAAGAAGCGAAATATTTGCTCTGACTGCTCCTCCCTGAAACACCGCCAACAATGGCTCCATCCGCCGTCGAAACCACCACCCCCCCAACTTCCACCAGCTTAGGCCTCACACAAGACCAAGTCGACTTCTTCTACGAGAACGGCTACCTCATCATCCCACACTTCCTCTCCCAATCTGAACTCGACTCTCTCCTCTCCACAACCCACGACCTCCTCGAGAATTTCCCTCTGGACACTCACCCCTTGACGCGCTTCACGACCGGCGACGACGACGACCGCGCCGCCAAACATGTCGGCGACGACTACTTCCTCACATCAGGCGACAAGGTGCGCTTTTTCTTCGAACCGGACGCATTCTCCCCCTCCCCCGACCCCGAGACAGGACGAGCAAAGCTTCTGAAACCGAAACACCTCGCGATCAACAAGATCGGACACTCCCTCCACACGCTCTCGGAACCATTCAGGAAAGTGACGCTTTCCGCTCAGAACGCCGCGATAGCCAAGTCCCTCGGATTCCGAGACCCACGCTGTCTGCAGAGTATGGTCATCTGCAAACAGCCGGGGATCGGAGGCGCGGTGCCTCCGCATCGCGATTCGGAATTTCTCTACACGAGTCCACCATCGGCTGTTGGGTGGTGGATTGCCATGCAGGATGCGGGGCCCGGAAATGCCACGTTGGGGATGTGGAAGGGATCGCATAAGGGACGGAAAGGGGGTCGGATTCGACGCCGTTTCGTGCGTGCTGCGGGTGGGACGGAGTTCATCGAGAATGACGGACCGGGTCTACCGAAGGGAATGGAGGAAGAGGAGACGGGGAAGGAGACGGATGAGGATTTTGAAATTCTGGATGTTAAGGCCGGAACGTTGGTTTTGATTCATGGTAACGTGCTGCATAAGAGTGAGAAGAATACGAGTTCGAAGAGCAGATTTGCTTATGCGTTCCATGTGATTGAGGGCGCGGATGGATGGGAGTATGATAGGAGGAATTGGTTGCAACCGCCGGAGAATGGAGAGGGGTTTTCGAGGTTATATCAGGGCACAAGTGCCTGATGCAGTTGAATTCTCTTCTCAGTGTTACAAGGATACGTGTATATGTGCGGAGTACTGTGTAATCGGAAAAACTCCCATGCTTTTGGATCCATAAATGCATCGTCGCGCTTTTGTATAGCTAATTACATACATTCCCATGTGCCCCAAACTCCAAACGTGGGTATCCAGTAAGTCACCCAGATGTACTGTACATCCACCCATATGATATCCCACCGCATCAGCTTCGAAGTGATCGCACTATGCGACGATCTGAAGTGACACCTCAGCCAGGATTGCGCAGGAATGATCGGGTGGTATGTGATATTGGCTCTTTTGCTCTGGAGCCTGTTTTCTGTTGATAACCATGCACTTGATTTGCCGGCTAGATTTTTCCTCGATCACAAGAAGCGGATCGCTCAAGACACCTTCAACATGTCGAGCATTCCCTTCGTCTGCCACGCCTGCTGTGCTCTCTCCACCTCGTCTCTTACCCGTCGATGTAGTCGTTCGACCAACTTGTCGATTTGAACGGACTGGCCGAGGTTTCCGGAGTAGATATCTAGCACATTCATGGCGACCTCCACACAGAGTTCCACCAGTCTAGGCTCCGAAATGTGCTTGTATACCCACTTCAGAACAGGTTCCAGAGTCACCTCGTCACGGCCCTGGAGCGCCGTACGGAGAGCAGAGCGATGTCGCAGAGCAGTAAAGAGGGTCAACTGAGCGGTCTTGTCGCTCAAGGTCAGGACTTGATCCAGAGCAGCGGAATATCTCGCCTTGCGAAGGTCATGCTCCCAAGGCTGTTCCTTCTTGCGCTTTCTTCGGTCCTGGCCTTCAATGACAATATCGATACCCTCTCCGATAAAGTCGCGACCTCGTAGACGCTTCTCCCAGCCCTTTCCGCGGAGCTTCTCCTGCTTAGCCTTCTTTCTGTCATGCTCTTCCAGTTTTCCCTCCAACAGGGCCTGCATTTCCTTCTGTCTCTCCCGCTCACGGACCTTCTGCTGCCCGGACAGACGAGTCTTGATGGATAGCAGCCCAGACTGCATACCGACTGCAAGGTGCTTGTCCTCCTCGCCAACACCAGAGGTGATGACACGCAGAGAAAGGATAGGAGATGGGTACTTCGAACCCGACACGACATTCCATCCCGTCGTCTCAAAGACCTTCAGATGTCCGTCCAGGGCACCACTGATCAGCCTGTCGCCATGCGACGCCAACGAAAGCGCCGTAACCGTCTTCTGGTGACTCTTGATAATATGAAGCGGTCTTCCTGCGACAATATCCAGCACCGCAATCTGATTGTCCGCCGAAGCCAGGACCGTCGTTCCGGACGGCATGGGCAGGACCTGCTCGATAGGCGCAGCCATCTTGAACGTCATGGCCGCACGACCCTCAACTCTCGGATCCCACAATCGAACCGTCGAATCGTAACTACCTGACAGGATCATTCCAGACCCGGCCATCGACCCCGGAAGGAATGCACCGCTTCGCACATAATCTGTGTGTCCGACAAATGTCCGCTGGCTATTCTCGCTAGGTAGATCCCACAACCTTACTGTACGATCATCACTGGCACTCAGCACGGCGGTAGGATCGCTGGGTGAGAATTTCGTCACCCACACGGGCTGCTTGTGATCTTTCCATGTCTTCAGGATAGCACGCGACCCGACATCAAAAACCTGAATGCTACCCGTATCGTCACCGACCCCAATGATACGACCGTCCGGTCGCACATCCGTTCCACGAGCAACGTCATCGAAACGAGTGATTGTCTTAAGGAGTTTTCGTGTACGGATCGAATAGATCTGGACTCGAGCGCCCGTCGTAACCGTGAAGATGTCCGGCGGCTGTGTCAAGGAAGGAAAGGCAGTTGCGGATGAGGGAGCCGAAGGCTGTGTGATGAGATTGATCGGATTATTTGACGGCGAGGGAATCAGCAGGGGAGTCTTGAACGTCCTCCAGTACTGCTGCTCGGGCGTCAACTTCGTCGACGGCAGCTGCGGCAGCTTGACCTGCTGAAGGGGCAGGACGGGCGCAGCCATTGTGGCTGTGGATAGAAGCTGTGCAGATCAAAGGTGACGAGGCAAAAAGGTCTGAAATGGTATTATCTTGATATGCAACCCATCTGCGATCGTCTTGGACGTGCTGCACGTTTTTTTCTATTCGTCGGAGTTGGAGAATCTGATATTGCTATCTCAAAAAAAGTTTATCGGAGGGTCGAAAGAGCGCTAGTGTAACTTTCTGTAACATACCGTATCGCATGTATGCCTGAGTAACTAGGCACCAATGTGCGCAAGCCAGCCCAAAGAAATACGCGGCTGCGCAATTTGCATGCTACAATCTTGTATGCTTAAAATGGGGGCAATGGATCGATCTATACCTAAGACGATATAGAGCGTGTGGTGGATAACGGAAGTGAGATGGACCTTTCAATTTTGACGATTTCGAGGACGATTTCCTTGGTCCAAAACGCCCTTAATATTGTAGCACCCTTGCGCCCAGGGTTCGAGGGTCATGATAATCTCGCATTCGAATCGATCTATAATTTCTTTTTCCGCCAAAACGCCGTTATTAACCCACCGGGGATATTGAACACGAATGACACAGATACAAACGAAAGATCTTTCGGAATATGCGCTTAATATTCTAGATCCGCAAGATGGTGACAATTTCTTCGAGACTTTGGGTAAGTCCACAGCTGACGCCCGATTTCCGGCCCACGTATGACTCGCAACTGATAGAGATAGTTGGATTATTATTATACAGAAGACTCAAATTGCTCGTCGGGCCGATCTTCTTTTCCGGCGTGCGAATGCTGTTGTGAAGTACGCTGGCCCTGGTCCTCGCACTCCACGGTCTTCGGGCCGGACGCTGGTTACAGAGTTCATGCATTTCGGCCCAGCGCATGGCACCTCCATAATAGGACCATGCATATGTGTTGTCAGCAGCCGAATCACCCCCAGAGGGTCATCGATCTCTTTCTACGATGGCATTTGGAGCCAGCAGTGCTGTGCAATATGCGCGGCGCTGGCGAGCCCATGTGGGAGTATGACTTTCCTCCAGGCTCAGACATGATAGGCGAGATCCTCCAAAGCCCTCTTCCAGCACAACGAATGGAGGTGGGATTGTTCGAACGGTTGCATGGCTATGATGGAGCGAGATCCGAGGAAGTGTCCATTATAAGCCAGCAATCTTCCCAAAGCCTTTGGAAACAGATTACACTTTCCGATGATCTTCTGTGAAAGAGACAACGAACTCAACATCATTAATAGCTTCAGAACGGGAAACCAATGGACTAGCAGGCGGAAATTTTTCAATATCGGAATCGCACGTCAGGCGCGCAGACTTGCGACGGTCACGGTAGGGACTTTCATATAGTCCTGAAAAGATAAAGAGTTGACTATGGCATATTCTCGTGATAATTTCATTTCCTTTACACCCTGTGTTGTCCCAGTTACTACAGCGACTGGAGGTCGCTTCGCCTCTGGCTAGCCGATATTGAAAAGCTACAAGATTTTGTGCAAAAGGCTCAAGAAGATGAAGGTTTCACAATACTTCTCCTGAACGGTGAGTTTGCTATGGGCATTCTACAAGACTGTAAGTTTCCAACCTTGATTAGGGGTGCCTGCCATGCATGACAGCTAGTTTTGCAGCGGTTATTGATGATACCATCTCTTCTGTCCACACCTCTCACTTCAAATTGATATTTATCTCGGAACACTTGAGTTACAAACTTTCTAATGATCATTTGGTCTGAAACATGATCAAATACAGAGAGCTGACATTAATCAGAATCTGATTATGATTCAGATATATACAGAAAGACTTTTTTACTGATAATATCTGTTCATTGATCTCACAAATACACTTTTGTTGTCTTCTCAAGATATGAATAAAGGCCTCGAAACTTAAACATCTTATTGCAAAGAAGCATGCAGAAAACAAAAATGATGATAATGATTTCATAAAAGACTTCCTTAGAATTATTGAACATAAAAAAATCTTTAATCATATTACTCTGCAATATCTTTATATGCCGTTCGGGCTTACAGTCGAGGCAAGGCCTAGAACCATGACGGACCCATATCCGAAGAAACAACTACTCCACCACCCTCATGGGTCGCGAAGGCAGTGAAAGGGAAGAGTATAAATATGCATCTTCTGCTCCATTTGAATCTTCTCTTCTTTCCTCCCTCAGGCTCATTGATTTCAGCTGCCCCCCTCTCCTCTTCTTCTTCTCTGCTGTGACCAAAGCCTTTTGTGTACCATCACATTGTCAAGTCCTTCTGGTAAGTTCTCTTTTGTCTAACATCTGAATGTGGCTAAGAGGCTGTAGTCACTTCAAAGTCAAACTCATTGTTGATATCTCTTTGCCAATATGGCCTCTGGTAAGTCTCATCCCATCTGAGGTGGGAAGCATTGTTGACACAAAGAAGAAATGAATTCAACCATCTCCTTCAAGCCCCCTGCGGTGCCAGTATCCTCTCCGCCCCGCTCAGATCACCCAAAAGTAAGTGTTTCTCATCCTCCTTTGTGATGTTGCTAACCACATTTCATTCAGATGCAGTGCTTATCACCTCTGATGATGAGACCCTTGTGCCTGCCATGTCCACTCATGCAAACCTGTTGCAAGAGGTTTAGTTTGTCCTCAGGAAGTTAGCTATCATGATCTGTGTGCTGGAGGGTTTGGTGGCCAACCTTGCTGCCAAATCTTGCTGATAGGCCTGCCCTCTTTGTGCTCCCCCTCTGGGGTTGAGCCTCATGTCATTACATTAGAAAATCACATTCACTTCCCCTTTGGGGGTTGAGCTTCTACTCTCTGCTTCTACTTCCCCATACTTTGTAGTAATCCTTTGTAGTACATGAGAATGTCAATAAGCTCTACTTTGTAGTACCCTCTTCCCCTGTTGTATACCATAGTGTTAACAAGTTCTACTTTTCTGCTCAGGTTAGAGAAAGAAGAAAAAGAGGGAGAAGAGCTTTATGTAGGGCCAGTGAGACCCCACAATGCAATGATGGTGCAACCACAAGAGACCTTCTCAGCAGCAATGCAATGCTGTTGTGCACTCTCACAGGACAATGCAAAGATCTGTAGAGTGATGCAATAACATAGCTACAATGAGGATTTAACTTTTTGCAACAAAGGGAAATCATAAAATGATGTTATGCAATGACACTGGGACCACAAGGGACTTTTTAGTGGCAATTAAATGATAGAAAGTTGTTGCAATGATACAGTATTGAGAGGGAATCCTCCACAGTCATGGATCTGGTGTCACACTAGATGCACTTGAGCCACCACTTATCAAGGAACTGTACAGAGGTCGACCTACTCAGAGCTTCGAAACGATATTGAACAAATCTGCCCTTCTCTTCCAGTTTTGAATTTGATCCACCAAGCCTGAGATCCAATGGGGCTAGCCTCGAAGCTTGTCGACAGCATTATTTCGAGCTTGAAGCCATATCAATTCTTATTGCCCGAACCAATCTCCCGTTCATCTGGGCCCAAAACTTGACCTTGTAGCGCTATGCAGATGAAAAGTTCAGAGAGCACGCCGATACTAGCTTCGACAACCATCAGAAGAAAGGTTTACTAGCTTCATAATCAAATTTACATAGAAACAAATCTTTATAAATTTTTATAAAGTATGCAAAATTCTAGATAAGGATTCAGAGTCTTGGACTCTCTAAGCAAACTAAAAATAGAAAGGATGCAGAAAACACAGGGAATGTATATGACTTAGATATGTACTACTTGATAGGCCAACTAACTTCGAACTTATATTTGCTAGTTCTTATAGCGTTGGTACCCCATTATGTAGCTCCCATGTCTCCAGTGTAAAAGGCATCGACCAGGTCCAGTTGTCTGTAGTATTGTCATCTCTAATATTCAAATAACATTCATCTTCAGGATTTATATATCCACACAGGGAACACTTGAGCATCAAGATGGCCTTTTGAGTTCAATGCAAGTTACACTGCTCGCAAAAAAACAGACATTGCAGCTTGTACAAATACCGGAGGAGGCAGGTGCTGATGGTGACATTTGAGCCTTCCCAAAACTGCTGTTTCCATAACTGGTGCCCCCCAGAGGTCAATAATGCCCTCTTCCAAATTGATTTCTTCCTTTCTTTTCTGGTCTTCAATATCACATCAATATGGATGTGATCAGAGATTTTGTAACTGTCATGATGGCAGTGACATACATTTTTGTGGGTATCAATGTGATTGTGACTGGGGGCAGGGCAGCAAAGGCTGCATGGGAGGAGGGGCAGGGGGGCCAGAGGGTCCAGGAGGGGGGAGACAGGCAACAGGGGGTGCAGCAGACATCCAACATCTTGTTGTGAGTGTGGAGGGTGGTGTTGGTGTTCCTCTGTGTGGTGGCCCAGCTCAAAGCCATTGAGCACAGGGTAGGGCCACATGCCCAGTGGCAGGCAAGGGAAGGGGGAGGAGGAGGATGAGAGGTATATGGAGATAGGGGAGGAAGAGGAGAAGGGTCAGACCAGTCTACCAGTGCCTTGCAGGAGAGCATCAGTGCATCAACTGGGGGCCCAACACCAGCATCAAGTTCACACTTCTGCGCAGTGCTGATGACAAGTACCTGTTAGCTGGGAACAGGGAAACCAAGATGAACTCACAAAAAGTGGGCATCAAATCAATTTCATGAATAAAGCATCATTCAAACCACTCCATCTGACAAACACATGATCCAAGTCACTTCTCAACCCAAGGACTTGATCTTCTCAATGCAGAACAGTCACAGATACAGAACATGTGAGCTTTGACTCTCCAAACCATACAATGTTCTGCTGGAGCTCTATTGAGCTGCTCTTCAGATTCCCCTTCTGAACTGTTTTTCCATTCAATCGAATCGTGTTGCCACCAATTTCAATTTTTGCAAAGCTGTTTGAGAAACCGCTGTCTCATATTCTATTTTTAAACGCTTCTATTCATCGGTCTAAAGCCCTAAACGTCGAAGCACGAGGGATAGCTTGCCAACTGTGCGTGAAATTCTGCGAAGACTTCTCTTTCGACTCAGAGCTCATTGACTTGGGCCGAGGTTTTTCGCCAGGATCATAAAAATGCTCCCATTCTTCTGGGAAGCAAGGACAGATAGTGACCGCGACCAAACTGGAAAGGAGCAAAGGGGCATTGGAAGAAGATGAAGAGGGATCTCGTATGGGGTTTTTGATATTTATGCGCGGCACACATTGTGCCCAACCCACCTTAAAGGAAGTGGGTGCCTGCTTCTCTGACTGGAATCTCCATTCTCTAGCCAGAATAATAAGATTTAGAGATCAGCGATCATATCTTGAAGACTCCTTGGCACCTCGGAGACTCTGGGGTGGAGAATGAGTAAATTGGAAATGCCATGGCCCATCGCGATGTTTTAGAGACTTGTTGTTGTAAACCTTGTCTTGTTCATAATAGATATGTGATAATCAAACTATAAATAAGTTAATATACGGTTTAAGACGTTGAAGAGAGAAAGTAGTACAACTTTGCGAAGTAATGTCAGGAGATGCCCGGTAAAAAGTGCCGAAGCTTTCCGCTCCGCAAATAAGCAAAGCTACCTACTAGCTATGTGCTATTTATGGACCCTCCGCCAACTATAATTAACATCTATCAAGCTTCTGACTCCGATATAGCACGCTTCTGAAATCAGCAATCAAAAAGGCCAGAAAATCCGACTTGCTAATTGCAAAGGAAAGCACCTGTCATGTCAGAATTGCGGCAAAGGCCCGTGCCGCGGGATTCCAAGTCAAAGTCGACCACTTCCTCCAAAGCCAAGCTGGCAGATAGGGAGGATAACGATAGATTTATCAGTCTTTCAGATGTCATCCGCGTACTGGTCACGCTGGTTGTCGCGTCGTGCGGTCTATCCTACTTCGTGACGTCGTCAGAGTCGTTCTTATGGGGATATAAGCCGTGGTTTACAAGATGGCCGGTTGTGCTTAGCTATCTGGTGAGTTTGCAGATCTGCTTTTTTTTCGATGAGTACTTCTATCCATGATGCCGGAGTACGATAGATGTCACGATGCGTCCGTCATTTTCTTGATGTGGTTTATTGCGCACGATGCTTAGACGATAGTCTCTCGCATGCGATCTTCAAGCAGTCGCCTATATTGGACAATCACTGCTAACGCTTGTCTCTATAGCGAGGTCCCGTTCTTCTAACTCCCGAGCAACTCTCACTCTACAATGGCACCGATCCTTCCCTCCCTATTTACCTTGCCGTCAATGGGACCATCTTCGACGTCTCTGCGAACCCAGCCATGTACGGGCCCGGCGGCGGCTACAACTTCTTCGCCGGTCGCGACGCCACACGCGCCTTCGTGACGGGCTGCTTCAAGGAGGACTTGACTCCGGATCTCGAAGGCGTCGAGGAGATGTATATACCGATCGACGACCCCGAGGAAGACGCGAAGCTGACCAGTCGCGAGCGGAAGCTTCGACGGGAGCAGGATAAGAGAAAGGCGAAGGGCATGGTCAAGGCACAGGTGCAGCATTGGGAGAACTTTTTCCGGAACCACAAAAAATATTTTGAGGCAGGGAAGGTCATAGATGTGCCGCCCAAAGCGGCCGGAGAGGGCAAGAGGGAGCTTTGCGAAGCGGCAAAGGGGTCGAGACCAAAGAGAGGAGAGGAGGCTAAGGGGAGACAAAGGAACCAGTGAGATCGGGCAGCAGCTCTAACTCCTCTTATTACTAAGTGCATGTCCTACAGTGCTCTCCATCTTAATAGTCGCTTGATGTTTCTGGGAGATCCAGGGTGGTCGCATTTAGGGGCGCTTGAGGATCTAGCCTAAAGAAATTTATTTCTTTTTTGTTCATATATTGGAGTCTTTTTGAATTCAGCCCTATTGGGCGAAGCGGATTGTGATCAATTCGAGCCTCATCCTATTTGACATGTCCTATAATCGTGACCAGTAGCACTTTGAACTATGCCTTTGAGCCCGGTATCCATCAATCGCCCACCCAATGTTTCTTTTTTGGACGTCGGAGGATATTGTTCGTAACAAGGAAAAACCGCTAAACACCGAAGAAAACCGTTTACTCAGCGGTGACCGCACGAGCTAGAAACAACAAAAGTTAGCATTCATATCACTCTCGACGATATTTTCATGCTATGGAGGGCAGAATCGATAAAAAAGGCCTGTGACTGATAGCTTATCGACGACCGATTGGGTGACGTACTGTAGATGTTCATCTTCGAGTGGCCAACGACCTTCTTGATCTGGCCCTTCTCCTCGAGGTCGGCGAGAGCCTTACGGGCAAGGCTGCCGTTGATCTTCAGACGGTCGACCAGGGTGGCGACAGTGATCAGACGGTAAGACTGGACATCCTTGTAGAGCTTCTCGGAAGTGGTCTTGTCGAGGACAACGGCGTGGTTGGCCTTGTCCTTGACTGTAAAGAGAATATATTGTCAGCCATCTGTCGTCCCTTCATTGCAAACTCGGAGCGCTCTTTTCCGGATGGAATCCGGTCGCTTTCTGAAAAGTCGATGCGCGACCGATGATGGATATGGATATGGATAACGGGAGTTGCGTACCCTTGCCCTTGGACCACTTCTTCTTCTGCTTCTTGCCACCGGTGGATGCTGCTGGAGCCTATATTCGCAACGATGTTAACATCTTGGACGTCTTGGGATGGCGGGACTGGTACTCACCATTTTGTCGATTGGGGTGGTTGTTCGAGTAGAGAGAACAACGTTCAGCGACGGCTAGAAGTTTGGCATCCAAGTGCGAAATTCGAGTGGGGGATGACTAAGCCTGATTCCCGAGCCCTAAACCCTCATTATTGTTTCGATCGGGCTCGGCTAGAATCAGTTTTCTTGGCGTCGAGCGTGATTGGCTTCTGCCAAGCATTTTGCCGCTTACTATCAGATTAGGATACAAGTAGATGGTGATGATAAGTCGAATTATGAAGGTGGCAGTAGTGAGGAACTTGCGATAGCAAGAAGCTTTTTATGCCTGCATAATCAATCGCTTTGTTGATTCAAAAAAAAAATGTATGTCTGTTTCTGTCCGCCAGGTATCTCTGTCCAGGCACCTCTAACGCCACCGAGGTTGAAACAGTCCCATATCAAGAGGCTATTCCTTACTTTAAACAGAATAAAAGCATTTCCATCAGGTCTAGCCTAATGACTGACAGTCGGAATATCAAGATATGCTGTGTTTGTTGATTCCTTCACTGAATGCAGTATGTTGAACTGCGCCTTGCCGTTCTCTCTAGTAAGAGAGCCAAGGACACAGTCATCGGGCGTGGTAAACCAGAATTTGGACCCTTGATCTTCGCTTGACTTGACCCGCGTAACTTCATACTTGCCAGAGTCATTCCGTGAAACAGGTATCCGTGCAATAACTGGATCAGAATCAAGAGTCCAAAGGTGTACTGCAGGAACAGTACTGTTACTCGTGACAATGATAAGCTCTGCCTCGGTTGGATGCCATGTTAGCTGCCTAACTGGATCTTCATGAACGAGGACGCATATCAAGCTCGTTGGCGTTCCTAAAGACCATATCCACACGACATTTGGACGAGACTGGTCCACACTGGCCAAAAGGTCACCGTCAGCGTCAAAAGAAAGCATTGAGATACCCCGCGGGTGTCCTGATGAGTCGGTCGTCACAGTGAAAGCCGCTGACTTCAAACTATCGATATATTCAAGATCGCCCAAATTTGTATAGCTTTCCCTCCATACATTAGGAGACGAATCGTCTATCGGGGAGTTGTGAGAAAGTGAGACAGAACAGGAAAACTACGCATCGTTAGTCCATAGATCATTGCGGAGAGTTAGGATTGCTTACCGTCTTGCTACTCAAGATATCTACGCTACCATCGAACTTCCCAACTGCTAGGTACTCTGAAATTGGCATAGGATGTCTGGCAGGGCTCCATTCTATAGTCCTAACCCCCAGATCGTAAGTACTATCGTACCCTGGTGGGCCGCTGTAGGTCCTAAACAGTTGTCCCTCAGGCGTGTATATTACGACCTTGGTACCAGCACTGGCAGCTTCCCAGACAGCAATCCACCTGCCATCTGGGCTCCATTTCAGTCCTTGCGCATCTGTTGTTGGCAAAGTCACACGCGTAATAAGCTCGTACGTTCTAGCTTCATGTATCGTCAATAGATCATTGGCTTCGGGCTTTAGTAGAATTGCCAGCTGATGTGTTTGCGGTCTGTATCCATAGCCGCTTGGATTGGAGAATTTGGGTGACTTGATTATCTGACTGCGTCCCAGTCCAAGGTCGAAAATAGTTATCTTCGTGTTCCATAAATGAGTCACAACGACCTCATCCATATCAGCTCCAAAATCAGCGTATGTCAAGGCCGGTTCGATATTGTCAATATCAGCCAGCCATTTCAATGGGTGCAATTGCCACACGGAGATGTGAGTGTCAGTTGTACACAGCAGACGCTGGTAGGACGTGGGGTCGACTTCGTCATTTTCATCTCCAAGATTGAACCCATGAAAGAATCTGAAAAGCTTCAACTGTGATGCTATTTGTTCTTTCAATTTAATGACACCCAACATCGGTGCTTCATTGGAACTGCAAGGAGCATGGATGACTAGCTCCTTTCCCACGAGTCGGGACGCATAATCGCCATTTGGTGACACTGATGTTGGAAATATCCCTGTAATTACATTATTTAGAGATGATATCCAAGATGGCTAAGAAAGAACCCTGAGAACGTTACCTCCAATTCCACTCAGAGCCATGTTAATCAGAGGAAGAGGTATCAGTGAATAGTGTTCTTATCAGACCAGACTTAGGGATTGAGTTTGGAAGGGCGCATTCAAAGTTTTCCGGTCATCTATGCATCGCTTATAAGCTGCGTACCCATTATTCATACGCGCTTTGTGATGATGACATGGAGTGACTGCCCAGTACGTCTCTTGCGATGTGCTCTGGTTGTTGTTTTCATCCCACATTGGTGATTACGTAACATACACGTACGCTATGCTCTCGGATTTCAAGGGCAACCGACAACCAACTCATTGGCATTGGACTTTGCTATGATATTATTGTGCTCACTCTGTAGGTTATCAGATATCAAACTCTCTATATCAAGTAGGTAATAAACATAGGCATTATTCTGCCCATGTATCTTGTCCCTCATGTGATGATAGGGACAAGTCCTCTGAAAAAAAAAAGTAATTCCTTCCACATGAGGTTCAATGACGGATTTTGAAGTAAGCCAATATATGCTATCACATTTGTACCTATCAATATCGAGCTGTAAGCTCATCTTCAAGCACAAGCTGTGAAGCTTCCAAGTGGGCATACAGTTCCCTCTAATTGCCTATCGCCGAGGTACCTAAAGGCCGATAAGATAAGCCGGAACTATGTTAATCCGGCATCTAGAAAAGGCAATCTGAGTCGCCGCAATTTTTTTTTTAGAAGAGCTCTACTCTTTGCACACACAACCGACCTGCAGTCCTTCTTTCTCGTTCCTACAATATAGGGTTCTTTCGCTTTTTTACCCCTTACTGGGGCCGTCTTTTCCAAAGTTCACGGGGAAGAATCTCCGCCAAAATGGCTGTTCCCGAGAAGCCTCCGACGCCGCAAGACACCGTCGCTTTAGCAAACAATGGTGCGCTTCCTGATTCAGGTTCCTCCAAGAAGCTCTTTGGAAGAGAATTTTATCAGAGCCTGGGAAGCCCCAAATATATTGTGGCACCCATGGTTGACAGATCCGAGTTTGTGAGTTCCAGTTAAAGGTTTCATTTATGTATCCACGACTGACAGTAGCAGGCATGGCGCATGCTCACTCGATCCTTTATGAAGGCAGATGAAGCAAAAAGTGTTCTTGCTTACTCACCGATGTTTCATGCCCGGCTTTTTCGAGAGACTGCCGGTTTCCGCGCACAACATTTTCAGCCCACTCGCTCCGTCCTTGGAGGCAAGGACGATTCGCCGTATCTTGACGGCAACCCGGCCATAGACCGCCCACTTTTCGTTCAGTTCTGCGCAAACGATCCGGATGACCTTCTTGATGCCGCCCGCCATGTTGCTCCATACTGCGATGCTGTCGACCTGAATCTAGGATGTCCGCAAGGCATTGCAAAAAGGGGCCACTACGGGGCATTTTTACAGGAAGACTGGGATCTCATTTATAAGTTAATTAACCGGTTGCATACCGAATTGTCAGTACCGGTCACCGCTAAGTTCCGCATCCTCGAGACCAAGGAGAAGACACTAGATTATGCGAAAATGATACTATCCGCCGGGGCAAGTATAATCACGGTTCACGGACGGCGCAGAGAGCAAAAAGGTCATAATACTGGTTTAGCAGATTGGGATTATATTCGGTACCTCAGAGATAATCTTCCTCCGGAGACAGTAATTTTTGCCAACGGGAACGTCCTTAACCACGATGATCTCAAGACCTGCCTCGAAGCCACGGGCGCAGACGGTGTTATGAGTGCTGAGGGTAACCTCTCAGATCCAACTATTTTCAGCACTCCTCCGCCAGTGGGTAGCGAAGGAAGGGAATACTGGCGAGGCAGAGATGGCAGAGGCGGGTATCGAGTTGACGCCATTTTACGCCGATACATGGACATCATTCATCAATACGTCCTAGGTGCGCCGGTTCCTCAGCGGAAACCCCTTTATATTCCAGGCGATCCTACAGAACAAGATGATACGTCAGCGGAGGGTGGGGATGTCACAAAGGATGAGGAAGGTCCACAAAAAAAGAAACAAAAGAGGGACAAAAATAGGAGACCTCCTTCTGCAAGTCTCGTTGCAATGCAAGGTCATCTATTCCAGCTTCTGCGGCCATTGGTGTCCAAACACACGCATATCAGAGATACCCTTGCCCGATCTCGTGCAGGTGACATTTCAGCATTTGAGCATGTCCTATCGCTAGTGGAGGAGGCTGTGAAGGCTGGTATCCAAGAATATGAACGATTCCCAGAGAGATTTGAACGATCTACTGGAGAAGTCTTGACAGGTTCTAAGGCTACTATTGCAAAGTATGGAAGACCCTGGTGGGTTTGTCAACCGCACATCCGGCCTCTTCCTGAAGAGGCGATAGAAAATGGTGCTTTGCAATTGAAGAAAAAGGATATTGCGAAGGCAAACAAGACCAGTGGAGAGTCCACAGATAAAACGACGCCTTCCGATTTCAAGGAAACCACGGTCTCCTCTGCCGCTGAAAAGGCGGCATCTGTCCAACTGCCTCTAGATGGTGTGGCGTGTTCGTGATGATGTCGACCGAGTTAAAAAATGGCTTCAATACGCTTTTTTCAGTCTTGAGAGTTCCGAGAGATCTGTTAGTCGTCCGGAGCGACAACAATGAATTTGTTTCAGGTATTCAACCTCGAATGACTCAATCAAACAGGTCATTGGCGACAAGTCTTCGGCCTCTCGACGAATATGCCTCCTTCATATTGATACCTTAAGCAGCAAAATGTTCGTCAGTGTCGCGCGCTTCCTGATCGAGCGGCATGTTACAGTTACTAGCAATCCGATTGCTGCCAGCCGCATATCTGTCACCTATATCAGTGACAACGATGTCCATATACCCTGAGATGAGATCATGGCGTTTCAAACATATCCTGTACATAGTTTGCATAGATTTTATAGATGATAGATGGTCTGCATTTGTTGATGAGGAAGTCCACTTTATTACCAGATGAAATTGCATGTCTTTGGGTTTGTGCTACTGGAGTTTGCCATTGCACGTACATCAAAGAGGCCATTTATCCCAACATGAATCGCTACTGAGGAATTTAATTTTTATTTTACAATTTTTTCAATGTTTTTAGTATATATCTTGTTCACAGCTACATAGCATGCCATGAATAGTTATTCTCAGTTGAGCTAATACCTAGCAGGGTTGAGATTGTGAGCAATGATTGCTAGGTAGCACACAGTCACCAATAATGAGAGATGATTCATTGAGGTACAGTCATAATTAGTCATATTGAATGTTGAAAAATCTCACAAGTGAGCTAAATATGCTTGCATTGGTCACTAGATTAAATGGCTCCTGGTGGTGAGTCAACATTTGCCGCTAATTCCTAGTTCGTCACGATCTTTTTCAGCTTTGACAACCAGACTGCCACATTGAAGTTGGACACAATAGTTCATGAAACATTTGTGACATCAACATGCAATCTGAGTCACTGAGAAGTGTCTTTTCTCTTTCCAGCGCGTATTATTGAATTCTGAGGAAACTACGGGCATTCTTGGGATATGGCAGGGCCAGATCTTGTCAGCTGGTAGCCCCCATACTTCAATAGTCAACACTGCCCCAAACAGTACACAAGATGCAGAGGCTGAGTCTCCAAGCTTAGGATTTAACTTGAATAAATCCCTTTCTATTTCCTCCTGCTCTGCCATTGTTCATCAACTTTCTCTCGTTTGATTTGCTTCTCCTTCTTCACTAGCGTACAATAACGATACTCTTTTTTTTTGTATCTGGTTCATCGATATCACGGGTTCTTCATCCTTAATCATGGCGCTCAATGATAGTAGGGATGGAGTAAAAAGGTTGGATCAAAACAAGGCTGCCAAGAATGAATCCAAACAAATCAATGTGGCTAAGACGTTGCTGTTCGATCACAAGGTATTGCCATCGCCAGAACAATTTGAGCATCAAGAAAAGCTATTTGGCACCTTCAGTCGGCTTATTCTTGGTCCTTTTTGTGAGGTGCGAACATTGGGAAACAACGAAATACTCTATGGCTATGAATCTTCGTCAGATGAAGGGAATTTACTCTTAGTCAGAGTTGGCTCTCACGGGCTTGGGATTTGGAAGCCTACCGATCCGATGTCTTGCTTGTGCTTTGGTTCTATAAGCAAATGCTCATTCTTCGATCTCGCAGCGCATAGGCTTCGGTCAGTTGAAATAGATGGGCAGATCAGCATTCTGAAGGAGTCTGCCGACCCTGAAGACGAACTGAATGAAATGTTCCATGTCAGCTGGCAAGGCTCACGAATAGGGCTTCATTATCGTTTTCTGGGACTGTATCAAATGAACAGGTAACATTTTCCCACCAAATACTGGCCAGTACAATGCTCTAATCTCTCTGCTTTCCTAAGGTGGCATGACCTTTTACACCGTGCTTCTAGAGAACAGATACTTTCGAACGAAGCAATAACGGCTGTGAACGTCTGCAAGGAGATAATATATATCCACGACTCAGTTCCAAACTTCGACAAATTCAAAATCGTATATCGTTTCCTCGACTTGTGGGCGCGTTACCGTGGCATCTATTCTGAGCGTCTCGGCTACCTTAGCCGCGAGAAAATCCTGCTTCTCTTGAACAGCCTTTGGAAGATGCGACGTCTTCAGGATCATTCCTTTTGCTCCATACTTCATGTTTTCTTTGCTCATTACAGTCAACTGGACTGGAAAAAGGAGATCATCGTTGACCCAGAGCATAGCACCCAGGAGAGCACCAATCACAATCGTTGTGGTGTCCCTGCTGTTATATACAGCATCTTCCCTCCAGTGAGAAATACTGCATCACTGATGTCAAAGAACTCTCTTAAACTCATTTTGAGAGAGTTCACTCGTGCTATGGATCTAACAAAAGACTCCAATATAGACTGGCAAGACCTTCTAGGATTACAAGGAGTAACTAAACAGAAACACTCTTTTTCCTTCGCTGCCACACAATTCGTTCAGCGCTTCGACATTTTTATTCGCTTTGAGATGCGATACTGGGGGTCCAATGTGCCCAGCAGGATTCACTTCTTGAACTTGATGGGGACTCATTTTGCCTCCTTGTTTGTCAAGCTCACTGAATCGGATTTCAGATACTCGTTACGACGTTCGAATAATAGCTTGGCCTTCGCCTGGCCTTATCGCCTACGTGATCGCCCGAAAAGCACGGAGGCAGAAAAATCTTTCTATCTTATAGGCATCGAATACAATGGCCCGTCTCAGCGTCTAACGCCGTTCAGGAACAGTATGAAACGCGAATGTGATGCCTTAGTCAGCTCCTTGCGTGAGGATGGCATATTCGACCCTACAACCGGATGGGTCAACATCACCGTTGTCGCAAAGGAAGATATCGACGAAGTATTCTCTGATGGTGACGGAAGCCCTGGAGAACCGGGCACGTTCCTCATACTAGAAAATATCGGAAACACTCGTATTCGGGAGGAAATCAAGGAAGAAAGGAGCGATAGATCTCTGACAGATGCAGTGAAAGCAGAACCTGGCAGGAAACTTCGCCCTGCAGCAGGTACGATCTTTCCCAGTTAGAATGCAAACATCAACTGACATGCCCCGTCTAGATATTCTCAATCGACTCATTTGGGACCCCAAGTTTGATCGGAAGGATTATATTATTGGATATGATGATCGATTCTCTGGGTCTCTCGAGGTGCCCCTCGACTCCTGGAAAACGGATGCTACAGATGAAGAGTTTATTCCTCAGCATAGAATACTATACTTCAAGCGCAAGAGCGATAATGAGGTCATCTGGGACAGAAGGACAAAGGTTGATAAAATCTTTGGAACAAGAAATTCGACCAATAGTTAGTGGTCCTCTCAATTACAGCCCGAAAAGTGTCTCAAAAATCACGCCCGTTTTGCCAGTATCCCATGATGTCTCTTCACCGGTCTGTGGGTTATTCACATCACCAGCAAAAGGAACAGAGTCACTGGTGCTAGTTGGTAGGACTAGCTTCTCGTTGTCAATGATTCCAAACCACCCTAGATATAACAAGCCTGGTATACCAGCCAAAAAGGTAACCACATTTGCCCAAAGCTGATATTTAAGCTGTACTCCAACAACACCAATAATAAATGCGAAGGTTGAACCAGCAGATCCAAAAAGCATTTCTGTGTCCAATGTCAGCGAATGAAGGATGGCGGCAAGGAGGCAGAGGGCCACTTACCGAAGATCCCTATGCAGCTGTTAGCAACACCTGTCTTTCAAGCTCAAAAGGCAAATTCTATATATATCAACGCCGTAACTATGGCGAAAAGAGAATATTACCCTTCCATAGGTGGTGGGAGATGGCAGTATACAAAGGGATTGCCGTTCTCCTCTAGGTGGCACTCTTTATTCTGACACCTGGGCTAGAGAGGTGTGCGTGTGACTCGCGGCCAGGACAAGTGGGCAGCAAAGAATAGTCACCTACTTACCATTTACCTATCCAGGAGGTTTTCTACCGCGGGTTCTATCGTTATAATAACTCATCGTCTACCTTCAAAGAACTCCCCTACACCTTCCATTTATATAAACAGCCTCCTTAAGAACCTCATTGGGCAAGATCATAATTGAAAAAGGAAAAAGGACGACGATTCACATAGTCAAAACACATTTGGTTATATATAAAATAGTTTTTTTATGTCTATCATATAAATCAGAGAACTGACTCAACCAACTCCAGGGCAGCTGCTATGCCTAAATTGTTTTCATGGGCCCATTTCAGTGCCTGGCCGAGAGTATAGACATCTTCAAGAGCAAAGCCTGCACCAGCGCCTATGACAACAGTTAGCTACCTAGAGTAATTTCATCCGAGCTTTTATATATTACCGAAAGCGCCAGACAATGCTAAAATTCTATTGGCATAGGTACAACGTGTATAATGGTTATGATGACCCACGATGTGAAGCATCTCCAACAAGCACGACTGAGCCCTGGGTAACAATTCGGTCCAGTCTCGATCCAGCGAACATAGCATACTGTTTGATCTTCTTCGATAAACTAACGACATCTTTGACAAGCTGTGAAAATTCCTTTGTCTTTGTTAGAACAATCATATTATACTTTGAAATACCGCGTGTGATCTTCAATTGCTGCGTCTTGACCCCAGCTAACTTTGTCTGCGTTTATCGAGCTCTCGCGCCACAGAAGTGATTTTGTATTTTCCACCACCTAAAGCACAAGTATAGAGCCATGAGTCCAGACCATGCCAGAAAGTGACCGCGTCAGGTATATTAAGGTGGGTGATGGCTTCTTCAGGCACAATGACTCGGTAGGCTGTCTTGCCAGTGTAGCTAATTCAATGTTCCAGAAATGCATAATTTCAAACAACCTAACTGATCCTCAATGTCAGCTATATCCCCAGCAAGCAATGCAATCATAGTTGTACTGAACAAATGCCATCCGCTCCGACAACAACATCAACCTCATTGGAATACCCATTCTCAAATGTCAGTTGAAGCTTCCCAGACGCCTAACACTCAACCTTTACTATACAATGAGCCACATGAACCTTTGGCCAATTGTCTTCTTTCAAGAGAGCTTGCTGCAATGTGTACAGGCATGCAGTTGATCAAGAGGAGTGCCTTCACAACATGTTAAATTCAGCTACTGCCCATGTTCCAATATCTTTCTATGATTACCTTCTTGAGTGTGAGAATAAAGGAGCTCCCCAGTGCATCCATTGCTGCATTTGCAAAATGAGTATTCAGCATGATTATCTCAAGGGCGGTAGATATTCTTTGAGTGGGAGTTTTTAGCTGCTCCCATTAACTCCAGCAGCCTCCATGTGCTAGGTTGAATGCTGATGCCAGCTCCAATCTCTTGAATTGCAGTCACCTGTTCATAAACATTCCAATCAATGAAAGGTAGCTTGTTTAATTCGATGGCTGCGCCCAAACCAGCGGGTCTGGCGCCACCTTGATGATGCCGGTAGTATTCTGAATAGTCATTTTGACAGGTAGAGCCAATCTGCTTGGATTCAACTTTTCTGTGAATAGAGAAGAGATACCTGGTGTTTTCTTTCCAATCTACAACTGAGTTATTATACAAGCGTTATCTATATTATGACGAACTCTTAAGCTTTCTTCTTCTTGTCTCCACCCGCAACGTACGATTCATTTCACAATATCTATGGCCTTCGGAATGGTTCCGCTTATAGCTAATCGTACTCTATGCAAGCGATACCTGGAGATATACCATGGAAAGAATATATTCGCTGAAATACAAAATACTGTTATATAGGACCCTTGTTGTCTACTTGGTGTATTTAGTTCCTTGTGTTTAACGGTACTCAGTTTATTGTATTGTTGTGATACTTTGGCACTGGCTTCACCAGTTCTTACTTTTAACTATTCATTATTCTGAGATTTCTTGATCATTTTTCTCGACATGTTCCATCTATCCATATAGGATTAAGATGTAAGATGAATTTGGTATAAAGTACTCACCAAACACGACCTGATCTTCTGTAAATGTGATTGGTAGAGCACTCATGGCACTGCCTACTCAATGAATATGCTTTATATGACAGACAGGTCACCTTAAATACACCTAAAGGAGATAGTTTCCAGGTTATGATGTACTTCTAGATGGCTACATTATTTGGAAGGTCCTTCTCCATGAGTGACTGACAGTGTCACGGGACTTCTTTAAAACGATACACAGCAGACGGAGCCCTCCTGAAAAACAAGGTTAAGGGACCTGAGTCTGTTTTGTTATTTCTGAGATTCTTTTTATCTCTTTCATCACAAACCCAAAGACCTTTAATGACTTTGTCATAACTGTGTAAGAGGACTTCTCCTTCAGTCTTCTATTGCACTTGCTTACTGGTCTTCGCGCTGTTTCCTTCTCCGACGGATATCTCACAGTTGTTTGTCTCAAAATATTAGCGTCATTGCTCTTTCCTCGACGTGTTCACGTTGTTCAAGGGGAAGAAATCCGTCGATATATCGAAGCACATATACCTAGACCGATCCTTACTGCAGTATTGTAAGGAATTTAATATCCTCATATCCACTTGCACGTCACTCAGAGCTCCATACACCCAAACAAGTATTCTGCGTGCTTGAGGAACGTGGACTCAATGGACATTCGTTTTCTCAAGAAAAAATACAGCTTCTCTCCTTCATCATCCAGAAACGAACCTCAGGTACCTGTATTACGGTCTCCATCGACAGACAGTCAGTCCTTTGGTGCGAGAGGACTTCGAAAGGATGCAGCAAATGATCCACAAAAGGATGAGAAAGTTTTCAATATATCTTCGGCCTTAATTGAGGAGGACAGACTAACCCGCGAACTTACCCGTGGTGCACCGACGGATTCAAGAGGCGTAGTGACACCATCGGCGAGAAATCCTAATGAAGAGGAGACTACCAGGAAGAGGAACCAATATTTCGAAGACTCATTCAGTACTCGAGAGCCGCATAATGCCCCAAGATACAGGGTAAATCAAGATTCGATCGTTGTCATTGAGATCAAGACAAATACCAGAGTATGTCCAGCCTTGCTCGCACCTGAAGGACAAATATTGTCATCCACGCTAGTACTGATAGTCGAGTCCAGGTGAGAGCAGATGAGTTTCAACTTCTGTCTGATACGTCTTCTCTCTTTGCGCAAGTATATCACCGACCGGAGAACTCAATCCTAGTTACGATTGAACAGAATGCCTGTCTTCTCTTCGGCAGTTCTCCCGCTCCAGCCTACCTCTTGACAGTTTCTGCACTCCCTTATCTGATCGCCCCCATTACAAACCTACGAAACACAATATTGATTCAACAGGCACTCCATGATCTTCTTCGAATACCACCAAATCGTGGGGTAATAAAGTTCAACCCGGTTTCAGAAGAGAACTTTGCAACAAATGGGGTAACTGTTATGGGCGAAATAGAGCAACTTGAGCAGAATGCTAGAGAAGAAAATCCTGGAATTCTCAAAACCATCTCGCGCTCCATGAGCAGGAAACTTAAGTCAAGCAGCTCCAACAGCATGCCGTTTTCTCTGACTACTACGACTACCTCCTCTTTTCCACTGATAGCTGAAGCGCATGAACCTCCTATGTCGACTGGAACCGCTGCCAGGAGGAATTCAGGAGTTGCAGACACCGAAGGCGGAAACAAATCACGGACAGTGAAGAAGACAAGGAGCATGCGAGACTTCGTCGCTCGTCGACTTTCTGAGCTTGGGTCTATGGGAGATACCCCATGACCTCATTGGGGGTTCTCATGAGTTTTGTAACAGAATCGAACGCTCAGGAGAGCAATTCACATCAATAGAAAGCTGGTCTTTGAGTTCATAATACTAGAAGCTTCACTGTCAATAGGCAGATACAGTTCGAACCCCTCTCAGGCCCCGTAAAGAAAGTCTCTGGGCCTTGAACTGAATGAGTGGAAGCAGCGTGTTTCAAACCTCCCGATACTGTCACTTTGGGACGCACAGTATATTCACAATACCTATTGTAAGCAACTTCCAGAGCCTGTAACGATTTTGTAATGGACAGAAAACGAAAAGAGAGCATTGTTATATTTGGTCCTGCCGCCTAATGCGGGGCGAGCTCAGTACCAAATATCCATTCTCTCTTTGTGACGCGTAAACTTTCCTCTGTCATGTGTATGCCCCAAGTCTTCTGCCTTTCTCGTCCCCGACTCTTTTGCATCTCAATCAATCACCCATCTTTCTCCACCACGTACTCCACCGCCAGCTCGGGTGTCATCTATTCTTCTTTCTTTCGTATCTACAGTACAAGTCTAAATCAATCTTTGTCTATTGAACTGTGTCGAGGCCACAAACATCCTACACCAAATTTATCTATCTCATATACCCGCTGCTAAGACCAAAGGCGGACGTATTGTATCGATCTCTCAGCTAGCAGGCAGATCAATACTCTTACCAACATCATGATCACAGAGATCGAAGGCGATTTGTTCGACGCGCCTGATGGGGCAGTTCTGATTCGTATGTGTGTCCCTTTTGAAGACATATCCTTTACGCCAGCTGTCTACTAGGATAGCTCGCGCTTATCGAGATTTTGAGCTAACCTCTCCTTGCATTTCCGAGTAGACTCCTGCAATTGTATGGGTCATTGGGGGAAAGGGATTGCCCGCGGTTTCAAGGAAAAGGTTTCAGGTTTCCCGTCCTAGTTTATTTCAGGTTTTCCAACTCGACAGTTCACTGTGTTCTCATGCCTTCCTATAACACTTAAGTATAGAAGCTTACAATAAGCAGTATCCAGGCGCATTCGAAATATACCGTGCACATTGCCAAAATCTCCTCTCGAAGCGGAAATATGCAACATTATCTAGCATAGAAGACTCTGGCGATCCTACCGCAGGCAGAAGAGTACAGCTTCCGGAAGGCACTGCGCTCATCATTCCGCCTCAAGTGAGAGATTATCTCCCGCAACAGTCCAGAGGAACAAAACGTAAACAGCAAAATGGCTCAGTTCAGGCTAGTAGTAAGAAAAGACATTGGATTGTCTGTTTGTTTACGTCACGAAGATCAGGGCGTAATGTGAGCACTCCGGAGGTCATTCTAGCAAATACTACGGCGGCAGTTAAGGATATGAAGAGGCAATTGATGGAATTGCAAGACCACGAAGAAGGGCTGGAATTCAATGGTAACCACGATACTGTGAAGATCAGTGACAACTTGGTAGGAAAGCCTGGAGAGCTTTGGTCTTGCAAATTCAATTCCGGACTGTTCGGGGTGGATTGGAAGCTATCTAGGAAGGTCCTGGAGGATGTATGTTTGAATGTTACGGTTGTTGGACTAAAGGAAGAGTAGACACGACTACTTGTGGGACAATTGTTGTAGACATACCAGTCCACTCATCTAGGGAAAGAGATGTTGTTAGTTGCTTTTCTTCCTCATGGGCTTGCTAAAGACAGCTATATGTGGCATTTTCAGTGCTCGGAATTTCCTGGAAGTGGAGCAGCAGATTTGAGTCGAATTAATGGAAAAATCCTGTTGCAAGAGGAAGTCTTGTTGAAAGAAATCCTCTATCGGTTGTCGAAAGTTGCGATGAGCAGTCAGTCACCTGACGTCGTGTCCTAAGGATCGCGTCTCCGCAGAACTAGCGCGTCGAATGACCGATTATCTCGGCCTCTGCTATCTACAACTCTCGCTGTCGCCCATCAATTGTTACATTGAAAGGGTCTTGTTCTGTATCCAGCATCCACTAGGCTCAGGCATATGCAAGAATGCCTGTCGAACGTCAACCTCCGCAGAAGCGCAGACGACTGCCGTTCAACCCACCACGCCCACGAGCATCCGCCAGCGCAGGTCCGTCTAATGCGGCACCCAAGTTGAAAGCATCAAAAGCGACCTCGAGGGCTCGTACTTCAATAGGAGCAAATAAATCATCAACAACTCGCAAACGTGCCGCTTCCCCGTCCACTTCACGCTCTGCTTCTCCGGCCTCGGCCTCAGCATCAGGGTCGCGATCAGCCTCCGAATCGGGAAGTGAGAAGACTCCAGAGCGGGCGCAGTCACCCTCGCAAGAACCGGAATTCATACTCGCCGAGATCATTGGTCCTAACAAGGAGGATGAGGTTGACTCAAGTGAACCTGCTATTCCTCCGAAACTATTAACAAGACTATTACACCATCATTTTCAAAGTGAGAAGACCAAGATCGCAAAGGATGCCAATGTCGCCGTCGCAAAGTATGTGGATATCTTCGTGAGGGAGGCTCTAGCCCGAGCCGCCTATGAGAGGGCGGAGGGGCAAGGCGCTGAGAGTGGGAGGTCGATTGGTGACGGATTTCTTGAGGTAGGTCTCTGCTTTGGCTCTTCAGGCAAAATTTCTCCAACTAAATCATATATTTTAACGTTGGTGGCTAACCTTGGCATGTTCTAATTTCATACAGGTCGAAGACCTTGAGAAAATGGCTCCACAATTGGTTCTGGATTTCTGATGATCATCAACTTGATTCTTTTCCATGGGAAAGGGGGTGGCGTTTGGCGAGTTCAGGTCGTTTTTGTGTTTTGAGATACCACTAGCCTGAATGAAGTTATGATTAAACATTGGCTGAAGATTGTCTGTTGAAGGGAAGCTATTTACCGAGCTCATCTGATACAATTTCATATCTTCTGCCAATGATCTGGCCAACCTGATGAGGAAGTAAAATAGATTGAACCTACGCGTATGTGCTAGCTTAGCTAGCTCTATATACTCATTGACAGCCATAGACGATGGGCTCCAATGCAGTATCCTAATGGCAGCCTAGACAATATGTCAATGAAGTAACCTTAGCTACTGGTCAGAGCCTCAAATGCGCTTATTCCCATCCACCGCCCCGTTTCGGTGCTCGGCGGCAAGCGTCTCCTGTCACGTTTCACCTTCGCATAGGAGCTTAATTAAGAGCGCAGACAGCACCTTGTTGTAGATTCTGCATCCGTAACCAACTGAGTCCTGCATTAGGGGTCTCGCGTCTCACGGATACGACACTTACCAAACACCCAAGATGCCTCCCTACTTACTAACTTCGATTCTGCAGAATAAGCATGACTTTATGCCTTTCCAACATAACGAGTGTTTGGTTTATATAGGTAACTTGAAGGACAGGAGAAAAGGAGAAAGGAAAGGAAGCAAAAAAGAATTGCTCACACTCGGAATCGAACCGAGGATCTCGTCATTACTAGTGACGCGCTGTACCACTAAGCCATGCGAGCTGATTGGTTGGGAGGCAGTTAACCTATTTGTCTTATATAGCAAAAAGAGTAGTTCATTCCACAACAGACTCCGCTCCAGTCTTGTCCGGACCCACCGGCAGATCTACTATAGATCCACCATAGCACTGAAAAAATATGCTTTTGAATTATTCAAGAATCTCAATTAGGTTGTTCCTCATAACCAATCATCGCTCGCATGGCTTAGTGGTACAGCGCGTCACTAGTAATGACGAGATCCTCGGTTCGATTCCGAGTGCGAGCAACAACTTGCGACGTGTTGTTTTTTTTATTTCTGCAATAATTAGATAGAAAATAAGGCTTAGTCTTTAATCAATAAGCGTCGATGCAGGGACTTTGTTTTGGTAATATTATGCAAAAAATAAGACTGTAGTAAAAGTTATTTATATAGTGAAAGTATAATACTGACTAAAGCAGCTTTACAACCCCATATTCTTAGTTGTGCATTATTTGCTCCTATATTATTTTGTCTAGTGATTTTTTTTAGTCTGTATATCTTTATCCTTGCTTATCTTTCTGCATCAGTTTTGGGCTGTGCTTCTTTTCACTTGTGCATATTCCTGTCTGCTTAGATATGGGCAGTCTCAGCTGTGGAATCAGCAATCTTATATCTACTTAGAATAATCCAAACTGCCAAGTTACTATCACCGTGAAGATATATTTTCTTGTATGTAGTCCCCTCAGTTTCCAAATTAATATTTTTCAAGTAATAAAGACCTGTGTTTACAAGTTCCGTGTCAATAGATCATCATAGCTGTCACGATTTAATTCTCTAGGGAGCATTCTAGAGTTAAACCGCTGCGCTACCAGCAAAAAAGACTAGTATTCTAGGTCGAAGACCTAGAACTGCTCTCGCTTTATATATTAATAAGTTGCCAGCGCCGTCACAATAGCTATGACTTCAAACATAAGCCAAATCCTATTTAATATACCGTGTATCTCACCACCTATCGTTTCTCTGTAATTTCCATCTACTTATCCCAGCCAATGATATCACTGTCGCAACTACTGAACCACCCATGTTGTTTCGATCCACTGGGTCCAGCTATCTGAGTTTGGCTTTTCCAGTTCCTGACCTCCCGTCCACCCAAGTATTTCCAAGGTAGCCAGAAATTCAAATTTACACACAACTTCACTACTCTGCGTCGCAGTGGCATTCTGACCACTCGATGTCGATACTACCGCCGCTGGCATTGACACCCATGGGAGCAATCTGTGGGTATGGTCCCAGAATACGACATAGAGATCGCGGTCTGAAAGATTGGTTTCATGCCTAGAGGAGGAACCCAGACTTGTTGGATCTTCTATGATCCCATCAGTCGTTTGGGAGGACTGATTCTTCCTTATTTGGAAGCGGCCTATCAGCGCATTGCTGGCCTGGGCACAGACAATCACAGACTGAAAATCCTCTTTCGCGCCAGAAGGAGACAGAGAAAGACCGGGATATCTCACAGAGAAACCACGCTCGTCGACCCTACCCGGAGTCAAATCGCCCAACGGTATGCTTGTATTGACCGCATGAAAACTCCCGAACTGTCTAACAGCCCATGACCAGCCCGGGTTCAACATCCGAGGTCCATCCATAAACAGCAGACCCTGCGGAAGGGCGGTCTCGGTGCTCAGGAGCGCATGCATTCGATGCTCGAACGGCACTCCACGCAGCAATGAGAGATCCCATCCCACAAGACTAGCCATGCAAATAAATTCGTCTTCTTTTCGACTGGTAGAGCGATGTAATGCAGACAGAAACGCCTGCATGATCGCGCTGCATCGCCTTCCAGTTTCGATATATTGAGAAGGCATCTCGATAACTCTCTTGAAACCTACCATTTTCCGGTCTGGCCGGTCAATGACATTGAGTCTCAGCGCTCGAATTTCCCAGTACAGGCTTCTCGCATCGGAATGTGGCGTCCAGCGAATCTGTCTGTTACGCGGGTTCAGCCACCCGCCATTGGTATTATGTCGAAAGTTGCCGTTATTTTCATATTCCAGCTGCACGTCTAGAAAGCCGTCCATGAATTTTACGTACAATCGTTGCGCACAGACTGCCTCCTGCAGTGTCCAGAGTCGTCGTCTCCATGGGGAGATAGTAATGCGCATAAAGGACTCTGTCGGGGCGCTTTGAGGCGCGCCTTGCAGTTCAGCATCGAGGACAAGGACCCGGAAAGCATTCTCAAAAGTTCTCTTTATTAATTTGATTGCTGTTGATCGGTCTTTGCGGTATTTATTCTCAACTGGGATGCAGAGCGTGTCCATCCAGAATAACAAGGACGAGCCATTGAACTTCCGGCTGAGGGTGTCCACCGCCCCCATATTAATCAGAGATAGGTTACTGAACCTGGAAAGGACATCATCCAGTAAATCCTTGATTCTCTGTAATTGACATCGAGGCATTGTGTTCTTATCAGGGTTCCCGAGACCGTCTGACCAAACATGCGAGAGCGCTATATAGCGTTTCCCTGGCTTGAATGGCTCGACCTTAATAGTTAGATACGGACTTGACTTGATGGGCTGAATCGAAAGCAGCGGAATTCGATCAGACCGAAGGTTCGATACAACATCCTCGACAACGGGACCCAAGTGGTCACAGGTACAGCCCTGATTTGTATGCTGCGTCTTGTATGTGGACTCATCAACCTGACGCGCCTCACATAACGTGTCCGAGCATTTCGAATGATCCAAAACCGTTCTTTTCTGAGATGGCTTCAGTTGCGTCATATAGAACGCAGATGTGGATGAAAAGGTCGTAGCAACCATATGAATCTCACTTCGGCATCGGTCGCCGTCGTGCATCCGTGAAATGGGAAGATAGGCACACATAAAACTGAGACTGATGAATGGACATGCATAACTCATTGGCCAGTTACTGTTGAAGGCAGTGCAAAGATACTCGGCCAATACGCGCACCGACAGGTCGATCTGCTCCGACAAAGGCCAAATACTAAGCCCGCCTCTGGTGTCCCCTGTACAAGTATTAACGCTGCAAAGTTTTGCCACAGTCATCAAACATCGTTCAATATCATTCATGATGCCTTGCGCGGCCGATTGATCCGTCCGCGCCAGTGCTCCCAACTCCTGCGTACGCTGGTAAATATGTTCATCGAGCAGCTTTGTGGTGATAATGTTGTCATTGGATTCAGCATCCTGGGTCACATAATTCTCCTTGCATCCATTCTCGCCCAGTAGCACCCAAAGAACACCGAAATAGAGCCAATTTTGTAAAAATCCTGCCGTTTCGACTGGCGGATGCTGGGAGAAATCACCAGCCCAGATTCGGTCTTCTGCCCAACCGGCGCGCTCGGGGTAGGATGGCCAGTCTAATTGATCATATGGAGTCGAGTTGAGACAGCGGATCTTGAGAGGAGGATAAGCAGGCTCTAATACCTCTTCGATATGATCCATTTTCTTTTCTTGGAGGTTTTCAGGAGAGACATCAAGCAATCGAATTACTCTACTTCGGAGGATTTCTCAGGAAGGTGCGGGGTTTGCTTACCGTCGTTAAATTATCTTGCAAATAGTGCTCCCTCACTAGAGCTCTTATGGGCTAGTTGAGTGTGGTTTGGGGGCTGAACGACAATAGTCCACTTGCTGGAATAATCGGAGAGGAGATGATAAATCTCGAAAAGAATCGACATTGGAGAATAAGTTAATTACATTGCGGTCTTGTTTGTTTCTGGCTTTTGTCGGTCAAGAAACGAGGGCGAGTGGAAATGTGCTGTTAATGACAGGAGCTTATACCTAGTTTCATGTATATCTACATATTGCATGTATTTAAAACTCTAAGATGGGAGACCAAGATAGATAGAAATACAACAACAGTGGGGAAGAATACAGCTGCGAGAAACCCTAATAAATCTGTACTGCACCTCAAAGGTGAGCCAAGGATGGAAATAGGCATCCTGCCAGAGGAGCGATTATTTCCCTTTAACCTCTTCTGTATTTGCTTTTTTTCTTTGCTTCCATTCATGCGCAATGTCCTCCCACTCCCGGGCTTCGTTATCCCGCAGACTCCCCGGGAAAAAAACACCCAACATGCTCTGGCCTAGGTGTTCATATTTGCGCTCGACTTCCATAAGGGTTTTCATTACTTTGACCTCGCCAATCACTTCCACAAATTCCAGCGGGATGCCGTACGCCTCTGGGGTTCGCTTCCATCCGGCGACAAAAATGTTTTGCAGCATGCCGATACCCCCGATGGCAATTAAATACCAGGAATCCTGGGTGAGTCCCGTTGCCGTGATGAGCAGAGCCACCCACAGGATTCCCAATATGATGGTCATCAGCTGCGCAAAGATAGTAATGGTGGGTGAGTCAATGTTGGAGAAGCCAGCGGCAAGATCTTCCAGGTCGAGGCCGTAGCCATCGCTGATGATGGCGATCGCATGTTGCGCTCCATTTCCGCGGGTCAATACAAAGTTCTTCTTTTGCCGAAGGCTGCGACATGCCCATTTCTCGACTTTCCACTGAGACACCGACCCGGTGGCATAGCAGAGAAGCGTGGCGACCCCAGTGATGAGTAGCACCCCCCAGTCACCTGCGAGGCCCAGAGGAATCGCGGCGATTCCCAGCTGCACCACCGTAACCACCAGCCCCGACCAATATAGCAGGTCATGTCCAGGTTCTCCGTGCTTCAGTTTTTGATTTGGCTTCCATACACTCACCACTAGTCCTGCCTGTGCCGGGCGAGGGACGGGAAGACTGGATCCCGAATTCTGTTCCTTTTCCTTTCGCTGTTCGAATTCCCAGCGGGCATTGAGGAGCGACTCCGTCTTCTCCTGAACAGGTTGTCCCATCCAGAACTCGTAGTCCCGCATCATGCGCCCGAGCACCCACGAATTATTGCCTCGGACGTAGCCATTCTTGCCGTTGATGAGGCTGCAGCTAGTGTCGGGATCGGGCATCAGTCTGTACTCCCCCAAGGCGGAACAGATGGCCGAAGTGGCATACGAAACCCAGCCTACTCCAGAGTGAGCGGTCATTATATTTCAAATTGATCATTTTTTTGGATCAGATACCAAATGAGAAAGCTACAGGAGTAATCAGCCCTCCAGCGAGTTGGGCGAGAGCGCGATTAATCAGGTCGCCCCCGATGAGGAGAAGAACGGTGAAGGCATAATTCGACGGGTTGGACCATTCGTCTCGAAACGCATCGGCGGGGTCGAAACTGCGAGGGTGGAAAAGATGCTTGAGCGTGGGAGCCATGAGCTTCGCAGCCTTTATCTCGATCAAATAGCAGTATCAAAGACAGGCACTAGAAATTCGAGAAACAGGGGATAACTCCGGATGCATCTCTTGATCTGGGATACAAGGAGTGAGGGCGCGCTTGTCTCCAGGTCTGTAGGTGAGAGCAAGAATAATATTATCTTGTTGGAGGTCTGTCTGCCTGTAGGGTCAAGTCGCGTATGTAAGCACGATCGACATCGCTTCGCCCTATTAGCCTATTAGCCAGTTTCGCTAAGCTAGCTGTTCACCAAGGTAGTCCGGGGTGTCGGGGGATTATTCTATGTGGATGTCGGGAATTTCTACACGAATGTCGGGTGCAGAATGGCCCCGCTTGGTAGTATTTCAGGTTTGGATTGTAGTAAGCTCTGATTAAAATAGTATTGCACTTCCCTGCGTCAAGCTGGAGATCCAGACGTATTGTATCTTCACCTAGGTATTCTCTTATTGTGCCGTTGGCGTAGTTGGAGTTGTATTATTCTCCGTGTTCGAAGTCGCGATACTCCACGAATTGTGTCCTGTCGTTATATATATTGCTGGATAACCCCGTATTTGTAATTTATGCTGTATAGAATTGACCCTTTGGGTATCGCCTTTAGAATAATATACTCCACTCTTTCTAGTCAAATTTCCGCTCTTTGGATCCGTCTGGCTATAGCAAAAAGAAGGTCGAACATTTTAGAATCTAGAACAGTTGAAATAATGAGCTTGCTATAGTTTAGAGCAACGTTCCAGTAGCAAAGATCTCTAACAGAGCCTAATAATAACAATAACGCCATATGGCAAAAAGATAATACACAAAAAGCAGAGAATTAAGGCTGGGCAAAAAAAAAAAAAAAAAAAAAAAACAGGCCAATAAAAAGACCAAAGGTCTTGGCAAGGTATATTTTACTAAGTCTTATAGCTCCGTATATGATCACTAATTAACCTTTATATATTCAATGCCATCTATAAGTGCCTGATGAGTGCTCATTAAGTACTCGCTGACCAGGCCCGGCCCTTTATCTATATAATCACTAAATATACTTGAGCATTCCGAGAGCAATCCATAAGCAATAAGCATAAAGCAGCACCGCATCCGCCCTAGAATAGAAAGGGAAATCAATTCGGGCGTCGCACATATTTGCTATCTGGGTAAAAAATTTTTGTTGAGCAAAAAGGTAATTGCTCGCACTCGGAATCGAACCGAGGATCTCGTCATTACTAGTGACGCGCTGTACCACTAAGCCATGCGAGCAAGTTTGAACAAATTACAAGAAGCGCCGATATTTATGTCAATTTCTTTATCCCAGCTGTCCCCTGAACGCATAGGCTGCAACTAACAGCACAAAGCTTATCAACGGCCGCATAAAGCTCGGTAGTAATAGTACGGAGTATAGTGTGAGCCAACTGCTAGAGTCGACTTCAAGTTTACGCTCTATTCGGGATAATGGAGACTGAAAGAGACTGAACCCTTGACCCGATATGGAAAGTGTGCTAAGACCTGCAACACGCCATGTTTGACAACAACCATTTTCAAACAGGAGCACGCCACATGCGTCCCATGAAGATCCAGAAATGGTAATGGTCGACATGCTAATATGGAATTAATGTTGCACAGCCAGACCTCGAACCTAAACTGGGCGCCTGGCACTGTCTGTTCGTCCAGGGAATCGACAAATCAGGAATATCTGTGACATATCCTTCTATTTCAGGATCAGCTCCTGTTTCTGGGGGGAAAGGAAGGATCTAGCTCCCTATGACTATGACTTAAAAGAGCCTTCTCTCTCCATGTTTCTTCTGCTCTCCTCTCTCTGTCTCTTCTGAAAAATCAAGGCTCTGCTTCACTGTTTCTTTTCTACATTCTCTTTTCCGATTTCTTACTTACTTCTCGATTAAGCGCTAGTCGCTCATTGATTCATTCTTATCATACTTTCTTTGGAACCAGAATTATCTCTAGACACAAAAAGACTGTCAGGATGCAGCTCAAGAATCTGTTTTTGTCGGCATTCACCATGGCCGCCGTTGTTCGGGGAGAAATGGGAGGAATGTCTTCAGAGTTGGGAACCCTGATGGGCTTATCCGACAAGAGGTCTTCGAGTTCGAGCTCCAGTTCTAGTTCGGTCAAGGTGCATGCCGTTAAAGTCGGCTGGAACAGCACCCTGACCTTTTCTCCGGACGAGTTGCAGGTGAATCCTGGTGAATTGGTCCAGTTCCAGTTCTATCCCAAGGTACGCTCATCTCATTGTGTTTGATGGCAGTAGGCTTTGCCAATCCGATCGCTGATGTTCCCAGAACCACTCCGTTGTACAATCGACATTTAGTGACCCTTGTACTCCAATGAGCGAGTCAACCGGTACGGCAGGCATCAAGTCCGGATTCATGCCCGTTGCTGCCGATGCGACGGAAGTGCCTGTCTTCACTATGCAGGTCAATGATACCAAGCCTATATGGATTTACTGCGGTCAGACGGCACATTGCCAGAAAGGTATGGTCATGGCCATCAATGTGTAAGTTGCACCTCCCTGGTAGAAGTGGGTGAGTTGTTGATTGTTATTTAGTGCCAGCGGAAGCAACAAGACTTTGTCCGCTTACAAGGCTCTTGCTTCGGAGCAGCCTATTAGTGGCAGCTCCAGCAGCAGCAGCAGCAGCAGTACCGATAGCACTGGTAGCTCTGGTAGCTCTGATAGTAGCACCAGCTCTTCAACTAGCTCCTCTAGCAGTGGAACCACCACCACCGCTTCGTCTTCTTCTGCCGTTGCTGCCGCTGCTGCAGCCTCATCCAGTGCTGCTGTTACGACGTCGAACGCTGCCTCCATGTCTGCATTCAACAGCGCTGGTCTCTTGGGTCTTTTCATTGCTGTTTTTGCCATGATCCAACTATAATTTTACACTGCATAGGGGCACAATGGTGGATGGTGTTATGAAGTCATCCTGATATTATTGGTCATTGTTGTCTAGCATATTCTGTTTCCGAAGTTTTTATATTCTAATACCGGCCGGGCCGTCAGTATCAAGAGCCTTTTTTTTTATATCATTCTCCTTCACGATTTCAAAGGATAGTACATTCTTAAGTTAAAGATTTTCCAGTGAGCCTCAATCCATAGTTGTAGACCGGCAGTTTGCGCTGAACGATAACTAAATCACATAGTTAATGATTAGATTAGACGCTGTAGAGCAACCAGTTATAGTTAAGTAGTGCGGTGGGAGCAGTCACTTGCGTTTGCGACGGTCACCGCCTCCGGCAGAATCGCGTACTTTATCGAAATCAACACCATCGCGTCCGCCCGCGGATCGGGATTTCTGTCAATCAATTTGTCGACAGCAATGCCTGTCCAGGGCGCAATCCGTCAAGATGAATGATACGACGACTGCTTTACTTACAGAGCACTTTAGTTATACACCTTTGGTAAGTTACCTCATCCAATGTCTTCGTGCTTCTGTTATTTTGCGAAGATCCTGTGCCGGACGGCTCCTGTGGCGGGGCGAGCACCTCTACGTTCTGTGTTTGGATCTTGAAAGATCTTTAGCACAAATGCTAACATATAGATTTTATGACTCAGTCTCTAATAGACGACATTATCAACTCCATTAACAATCTCATCTACCAAGCCATCTCCAGTCTCGAATCCGGACTATTATCGACCCCTCCGGAACGCCTAGGCTTTACCCACGCAAACAATGGATCTACTATTCCTGATACCGATGCGGATGGAAACGTAGAGTACCCTGAGGCGAGACTCGAGATAGAAAATGGATTACATCAGCTAGAGACGCTATTGGAGGCGACGGTGGACAAGGCGTTTGATAAATTTGAGATCTACGTCCTACGCAACATCTTGACTGTCCCAGAGGATCTGGTTGGCTGGATCAGATTGGGGCATTATGAGGTATGTTATACTAGTTGATAACTCAATGAGGCCTTGTGATCTCGCCGTCTGCAGCTTTGGCACCTACGGCCATACTTGGGACAGCGTATACAAATGCTTGCGCTTTCATTTTGAACATCCTGGCTGTGATGACCTATGCTATACGACTAAGCAATGGATTGGATGCTTGCTTACTGGATCTAATAAATTAGAACCTCCCATTCAACAATTCATCACCGAATGCGCCGACTCCAGAATCGATAAATCTCCAAAGAAAAAAGCTTCAAGAGACCCGAAAACTCCAGCGGGCTCTGAAGCAAGAGTCTGCCCGCAACGATGCCATTATCGCACAACTACGATCCATCCTTTCAAGCGCTGCTGAAACAGCTACCACGAAACAAACAGAAGGCAGCGCCGACTCCCAAGATTCGCGCCCGACCCGAGACCCCAATCTGCCCGATCTCTCATTCCTAACTTCCGACCCGGCCGCAGTGCAATTGAGGGTTAGAAGCGGAACAGAATCTGGAACCAGAAATCATCTCACCACACACGCCACATTCATCCTATCTCAGCTGCCCGCCCTCCGTCATATGCTCAATCAGCTTCGTCCTAAGCTGGCCACATTACCAAAGTCAGCTGATGATATGGAGCTCGATAGCAAGAAGGCTGAGCGACGAGCCTACATCGAGAGCAGGATCAGACTCCACCTAGAGAGAACAGGAGAACTCGCCATGGACGACGGGAATATCGTCCTAGCAGGAAGAAAGATCAGAAGTAATGAAGCGCAAGCTGTCGAGAGTGTTATGGGAATGCTTGCAGATGAAGAGAAGAAGGAGTCCTAGTTTGCATATGGAACGGTACCTCATTTTTATACCATTGGTCATGATTCTTGGGTGTCTATAGGCGCTTGTTTGGTTTTGTGATTACGGCAAGATTGGTGCATGGAGTTTTCCCTGGATGTCTCCGCATGTCCCCACATGTCCGGGTGAGATAAGGATGGTGGAATTGATAAGTGTTGAATTTCTATCATGCTGTCACGACCCGCGTCCACTCGGTCCCCAACCACTAATGAAATAAGGCTGTTTGTGCCAATTTCCTAAACCCAGGAAATACTCCACGTCTTCTGTCCCCGTCGGAAAGGCACGACATCGATAGCATCCGATTTCAAGATATCCTCAATAGTCTCACCGGCGTCATCGAACGTGATAAACTCCTCCTTCTCCTGCTCAAGACCGTAAAATTCTCGGCCGAACTTGCTCAGGAAGCCTTCGAGGATCTCTGGCGTGATGTCCTCTTCCTTCAGGACGCCGTTCTGGCAGCCCTGGTCAAAAGCATCGACTACCAACTGCGAGGCGTAGGGCTGGGAGAAGACGCCTGCGGCAATCTTGTCTCCGCCACGCTTGGCAACAGCTGGGTGAGGAGCACTGTCGGAGCCGAAGAAGAACTTGGGATTTCCGGACGCTGCAGCTCGCAGAAGTGCATCGCGATCCGCGGGGGTTTTGGCAACAGGCTTGCAGAAGCAGAATGGGTCGCCGGCCCAGGAGTCGACGATAATGGAGAGGTGATGCGCGGTGATCGTACCAGCGACCGTTGGACCGCACTTCTTGACGGCCTCCACGGCTGCGGCCGTCGTGAGATGCTCGAGGATGATACGGAGGTTAGGGAAATTCGCATGGAGCTCAAACAGAACCGGGAGGAACCTTTCCTCTGCAGACATGACCGTAATGTTGCCCTTCGAAGGTAGCTCTCCGTGCAAGTTGAGGATTAGACCCTGGCGCTCCATCTCTGCGAAGACGGGGTAGAAAGGAGCGTAGTCAACGACTCCGGAAGAAGAGTTGGTGGTGACACCGGCAGGGTAGCTCTTCACGCCGATGATGCCTCTCTTCTTGGCTTCAATGATGGTATCCGGGGTGATTGACTCATGTAGATAGAGAGACATGAGATACTTCACCTTCGGCTCGACAGCTTCCAAGCGCTTGCGGTAGTCCAAGGCCTGCTGGACGGTGGTAACTGGAGGGACCAGATTGGGCTGATATATAAATCAGATTTTGAATAAGAGGCAAATTGCTTATACTTGACAATCTATTACCTACCATGACATACACAGTGTTCACACCACCTTTCCTGATCGTAGGAACGACCAGTTCCATCATTGCGCCATCCCGAAGATGCACTACTCTATCCATTAGCTATCTATCCACTGTTCCATTTAAGCAGTTTGCTGGCGTACCGTGGAAGTCCGCAGGGGCGGGGATCTTGACCCCCCTTAGCTTTGGGAAAGGCATGATGATCCTCTGGCTCTAAATAGTCTCAGAGAATCCTGTCTGGTGACTATGTATTGAATCCTCCCCAATGGAATAATAATATAGGTTCCCCGCGATCTAAGAAAATGGTCTTCCCCGCCGGTCGATTTTTTTTACAGTTGGACTGCGTCATTTCATGCAATCTCATTGGTCAGTCTTTCTCTAGGCTCTCAAAATCATGTGATTCTTCGTGTTTCTGCCGAAAGCGGTCAGGATAACTAGGGAACCAATCACAGGGGGTTTTCCTATTGCCCCTCTCACTCTCTCTTTTATCGCAACTAATGACAAGTACTAGTAGGACAATACGAGAATCAAGGGACAAAAAGAGTACAGCTGGGAAGCTAAGTTATCCAAAAACAGCACTATTATCATGCAAGATTCATATCCTGCATGGATACGGAAAATACCCGTGAAGAGAGCTTGTCTAGGGCAGATCTTCAAGCCAATGATTGTCTGCCCCTGGATATGTAGCCGCCGACCTCCATTATCCCTAGGTCTGTTTTCGACATCCTGGGCGCTTTCTTTCAACGTATCAACTTCAATAACGCCATCTCTGCAATTCTCGTCACACCCTATACATATGTGGAGGTGAACAGGGTTCGACGTTGCCGGTTCCTAGCAGCCCGATTCGTCCCTGTCCTGCAGAAATGCTCTCCCACCAGGCGCTTCTGTGCAGTTTCTAACATGTCTTGCAGCGAGTGCTTTAGCTCCTCTCATTATCTGCAGGCTTGGCAAGCAGAAATAGACCTCTTACTCCAGAAATAGACATAAGGTTAGACGTGGAGGGTCACACAGATACCTCAGAAGGAAACTTTGGTGTCTCTCCGGGTTGAGCACCACCAATGAGATGAAGGCTTAACCCAGGGACATGCTTCGCTTAAGGCCATGCTTGCTTCGAGGACAGCACCTATACGATGGTGGTGTCCTGGCTAATTATGCTGGTGTACAAGAAAGTCCATGGGAGAGTTGAGCTGGCCAGCTAGAGAAGATACATTAAATATCTTCACCTCCCACCCGTCCTTATTGTACTGATATTCTGATGAGATAGTGCTTTATTCTCCTAACTATCCTCGCAGGAGTTGCTCTGGCAGCCTCTCACTACTTCTCTTTCTCCACTCCTTAATCTTTTGCCCTCTGCTTTTCGACAGGCAACAGAGGAACAGTTGCTTCAAAATTTCATTTATACCGCAGTCTGCAGTTACTGATATACACCCTTCCTTTTAATCTTCATTTATCCTCACGATGAGTTCTGAGTCGAATTTTTCGGGCTACTCCTCAGACCAGGAGTCTGCCTATCTGCTCCGGACCAAAATCCTACATTGGATACGTCTCGTAGTGGCATTCGTGATTTTTGCGGCAGCCATGGCAATCGTTGGTTGCGAAGCTGTTCCTTATCATCATTATAAGGAGACAAGCTCTTATGATAAATACTGGCTCTTTCTTTGGCCGCTGAACCTTGACCTACGTCAGACGACCGCTCTATTGGCCTGTGGCGCAGTGATCGCCTTCCAGGCTTTGATCTATATCATCGCTGCTGTTCTACCTTCGGTACTGGCCTTCTCCCGCTCTGACACATCTGCTCCAAGCTAATAATCTGCTTTTAGCCCCATTCACGGACGAGACTCCTCACCATCCTCTCCACTGCCGTTGCGCTCGCAGGATTTATAACAGCGGTGACCGGCGTGGCATTTGCGATATATATGCCCTCGTCGAAATATCCAACCGGATTCACTAATTATGAGACGATCCACTCTTGGACATGCAGATGGAAATCCCTAAAGGGGGTGAACGTCACTGACAATGGTGAATCTCTGAGCGCCCCTGCCAGCTTCTCTCGCGACTGCACGGAAACCCGAGCTGGTTTTATCCTCCTTGGTCTGTTGATCGGCCTCGAGGTGATCATGGGCGCTGCTGCTGCCGCTGGATGGTTCCTTGAACGTAGTGTTAGCAAGCAGCGACGTGTCGAGCGTTTCGAGCTACGGAAGGCTGCTATCACTGTCAAGGGGCCCTGAGAAATGTCTGACAATTCCATCAGCTCTCATACGGTCTGTCTGCTGGGCGGACAGTCTAGAAGATATGTAGGGGGTGTTACTCTTATCAGCTGCTTCATCTGCGGAAGTTCAGGATGTAGGATTATGTGGACAGTCGGTTAAGCAAGGATTCATGTTGAATGCAGATAATATATGAGGTTGTATGCGATCCTGCGGATGGCACATCTCTATGTTAGCTTTTCTCTTCTGACAGCGCTGCGAGATTATGAGACACTATTAGTTCTTGAGAGGATGTATATTGTAAGCACTACTGTAGAGGAAATAATGTCACAACTGCTAAGGATCAAATGTCCAAGCCAACACACCGCCTTCGGCAGAATTCGCGCTTTCCACTTTACGCGGAGCGCGCCGACACCTTTTAAGCTTCACTGGATTCTACCCTTCCTTTACTGTCTGTTCCCTGGCTGAAGGGTTCAGGGTTTTGTCTCTCACTATTCTGTTTATTCGTGCAGACATTCTGAGTTTCTATACCTGCAGCCACAATGTCGGCTGCCGCATCCGCCACCCAGCCGGTGGAGAAACACCTGGATCTTGACAATGACGACGAAGAATACATCTCGGAAGAAGACGAGGACTTCCAGCTTGAAGGCGCTGGTCAAGATGAATCGGAAGAGTCCTCTTCAGAGGAGGAGCAGGAGGCCGGTGGCAGGCCGGCAAAGAGGCGAAAGCTAGGCGCAAGGAAAGCAGCCAAGACAGATGAGATGGAACTGGATTCTGGCGACGAGGCGATGATACAGAAAGCGAAGGAAAGGAAGAAGAAGAAAGGCAAAGGGGTTACGGGGGATGAAGATGAGGAAGTTATTGATTTCGATGAAGATGAAGAGGGCGGTATAGGAGGCTTCGTGAAGACGAGGTCTATGAGGGTGAGGATGTAAGTTGATTTCCTCGCTCCCTTTTCATTACTTTTATGCACGTATGCGAGTTCTGACAGATACGCTGTTCACAGACAAGAAGAGCGCAGACCCCTGGCCAAGATCGACGGTGCTACGATTGACGTTGATGCACTATGGGAGAAGATGAACCGGCCTGACACCGATTCTGGACTGCTTCCTACGCAAAAATCGCAGGAGCAAGACGGTACGCCGATGGAAGATGAGAAGAAAGAGATTCCGGATCGCGAAGCAGAAGCCGCGCAACAGAAGGCACCGACTCTGCCCTCGGAGGAAATGATTAAAATAAAGCGCACATACAAGTTCGCCGGCGAGATGATCACCGAAGAGAAACTGGTTCCAAGGGACTCGGCGGAGGCGAAGCTTTTCCTTTCCAACGAGGGAAAGGATAACGTGGAGACTGTCGTCGACGTCAACGATGCTGAAGCTAAGAAGTCCGCTGTTAAGCTCCGCAGGCCTCTCCGCAAGTACTCTCGGTTCGATCCGAACCCTCCTGGCTTTATCAAGAAGAGCTGGGAGAAGCAGCCATCTGCCGACTCTGCGATTACGGGTGAAAATACGGATGCTAAAGGACCTAAGCTCAACACTGTCGAGAAGTCCAGACTTGACTGGGCCGCCTACGTGGATCAGGCCGGTATCAAAGATGAGCTTAATATCCATAGCAGGGCCAAAGAAGGCTACCTTGGCCGGATGGACTTCTTGGATCGCATGGAGGCTAAGAAGGAAGAAGAAAGACGGAACGCACGATTGAAGGGATTGTAATGCTAGTTCTTGTTCAACCCAGCTCTATACAAACTGCGCTCTGTGCAAGGTTGCCGTCGAGAGTTATCTCCCTGAAGTCGACGTTTACCTCAGACAGCTACCGATTGTGCGGTCATCTGGAGAGCAGGTGTCTCCTTTTTGCCGGAGATAGTACTCTCTTTCCACTTTCCGTCGAAATACACGCCAGCCTTGATAGGCTCATAGCACTTTTCGACCTCTGGCGCTGCACCTCGTCGACCTTCAATCCACTCCTTCCATTCCACTTCAAGGGGCAGCACGTCCACCAGGTATGAGGGGTTCCCGTCGCAGAAGTACGGTATGCTATACCGATGCACACCTGGCCTCGGAGCCTTGAGTCTATGTTGTGCAGAGGTGTACACCCCGTTGGTGAAACGCGATAGCAGATCACCGCTGCTGATCACGTACGCACCCTCAGCCGGTGCTACGGAAATGAACTCGCCTGTCTCCTTATCCAGAAACTTCCAGCCCACCGACGCTGTCTTGGAGACCCCAGTCGGTATGAACTCCTGCACCGATATTATCCTCTGGTGCCTTGCTCTCATTCGCATAGTAATGGATCAGGCGGCAGTGCGATATCTACTTTTCAAAATACTCGTCGAAATAACCACTCAGCAAGCCCAACCCTTCTGCAATGAGGCTGTCTCAGGAACCGGCCCAGTTCGTCTGCCTTCTGATAATATTCCCTCGCCGTCTCCTTGAATCCAATCAAACCATTCTCCCCCGTCTCTACGGGCCACGCATCTCGCACCTCCTTCTCCCGCTCATCCACAAACTCTGGCGCAATGCAGAATCCCTCATTCAGATCGGGCTTTCCGCGCGCTGCATCGAGCGAATATCGCTGGAAGGTCTCGTAGCCACCGTGGATATGATCAATCTTTGACGTGGTCCTTTTGAAGGAATCGGGCTGGGAGAAGAATTTCTCCATGTACGAAAGGATGTGTGTAGAGATGCTGCAACAAAATAAAAGATCTTGTGCATATATTAATAACAACTCATCAAAAAGATATTTTGATACAAAACACATTTTGAATATTATCTGTCACAAGTACTTTTGACATAGTATGACAAACAATATTAAGAACTATAAGTTAACTAACTAAAAAGAACCAGTTAGTTAACCGTTTAACTGACCACACCAACGAATTGCTACCTCCCTTCGAGGGCAAGATGCCTCCAGAAAACAGGGGAGGGCTGGATTTTTTGGTTGGAAGACGGCTGCGGAAGTTCATGGAAGGATCCGAACGCCCCAAAGGGAGCATTTTGCGAATGCCTTTTTGAGTGAAGAGACGCTTTGAGGTATTAAGTTTTGGAGTGACCTTTATGACACTAACCAACTAATCACTGGAGATTACACAATCACTTGAGTTTCTAAACGCGAGGAAATTAGAAGTGGAGATGATGAGAGCAGTGTGTAGCCACAATCACTGATGAATAAAAAAAAGAGAAGAAACAGGGGGCATGGGATTGAGAGAGGACAATATTAAAGATCATATTCATCTAGGATATTCCAACAAGTCTTAATAACTCTGGGTACCCTTAAAATATGAGTAAACTCGAATCGAACTCTGGATTCGTGCTTGGAACTGCCGTGAGAATAACCTTGTCACATCCGACCAAGATGCGATGGCAGAGGTTACTCTGGCAGGTCATCACTGGGGATATCTTCAAGGTCTTGTCCTGACTCCCAACTTTCTAGCCATTCCGCCAATCTCTAAAAGAAAGCATGAAACAGGTTCCATCACCATGGAGTGAATACTCCCTGGGCAGATGAGAATCCTGCTCTTCTAGAATGGGGCTAGGTCATTGCCCCTGCAGTGATACATTTTGTGAAGTGGATGTAAGGGCGCTGGTCTTTGCTGAAACTTCCAAGCACAGGGAATGAGCTCCAAGAGCTGTTCAGATTCCCATAGCTTTGACCTCTCGCCCTGGGGTGTTGCAGGTCATAGTTGAGACTTGAATTTGAACCCTGGTCAGCATATCTCATGATGCAAGTTAATGTCTAACATACAGGTGTGACCAGTTTCATCTGTGAGCAAAGATGAAGAGCTATCACCAGTATTTATTGTCAACTTATCAAAAACCTTCAGAGGCCAATATATAGTGGAAAGAGCTCCCAGCTGCCATTTCATTATATTCAATTACTGATATTGTTTACACTCGAGAGCTCTCAGAGGCACTCGCTGTAACTCTAGCCAACTTAATAAGCCTGATCTGACACTTGACCACTTGTTGAATCCAAGCCCTCAACTGTATGTTTACACTTGCAACTCCTGCTTATGCTGGCTTGTGTCAGCCAGACACTGACACAAGCCAGCATATGCATATTATCCATTTGCCTTGCAAGATGCTATTATGCATAGCGGCCCAGCTTGACAGGGTGGGCAATATCTGGTGCTTTGTGAGGACTAGCCGTGGCATCTCCAGTTGCCTTTTACCCGCCCTGTACTGGTTCAATGTTCAGCAGCAAAATAGCTTGGCTCTGCACTGGGCTTTGGAAAATGAAAAGCCTGGATTGCTCAAGATGCTCATTCAACAGTACTGGGCAGATATCAATGCCGTTGTGAAGGAAGTAGCTCCCCTCATTCTGGTGGCCTTCCATGGACAGGAATCGGTGGTTGAGCTACTCTTGTCCATGGATGATATCCAGATCAACAGTAGAAACCAAGATAGACAGGGTGCACTCTGGTGTGCGGCGTCCCAAGGCCACATGGCTATTGTGAAGAGACTCACTCAACAACCTCAGATCAGAATCAATGACATGGATATGAAAGGTCTCTTGACACCTCTTGCTGTTGCTGTGTTCGAAGGATATGAAGCCACTGTTCAGCTGCTCCTGACTGCCCACTCTGTCGACCTAAACCCCCGGGACCCTCGGGGAAGGACACCGGTTTTTTACCCCATTTGCCATCAACCTACTGGATTACAGTGCTCATCCAAGTATCCATGCCCAACGGTCGCCACACTCACCCTTGTAAGGGGTAAGCTGGGGTGAATGAGCCGAAATTAAAAGCACATCACGAGCTAGGCGGTGTGGGAGATAGGAACTAAGTAGGGATGATGGCCTTTAAAATGCGAGTGTACCTTTTGTTTATTTCTTTGTAATTGCATTTGCCATCATCATCACCACTCAAGCTGTTCCGTTCAACATCTCAGGAAAATCAGCTAAGCTAGAGGCTACATCATGATACTCAGCGGACTCGAAATCGTCACTCGCCAATTGGTGCGGAACCTGCGACATGTTACCCAGCAGCAACAGCCATGCGGTGTTGACCTTACTCTACGCCAGGTTTCTGAATGGACCTCAGCGGCTATGATTGACTTTGATAATACAAAACGCCAAGCGGCCAAAACTTCTAGCCTGCCCTTTGACAACACCAGTCAAGCAATCACATTACAGCCAGGTGCCTACTTGATTTTCCCTAGATCTTCACTATGGCGGTCTGGTGTTGGAATTGCTGCTGGTGTGGTCAATGCTGGATATGAAGGTGCCATGGGAGCTTTGATGGAATGAAGAATCCCAATGGAGTTGTTCTGTACAAAAATGCCAAGCTCGCACAGATTGTGTTTGAGGAATTGGGGGAAACCGTCGAGGGGTATAATGGTATCTACCAGTCCTCGACTACCAGTGTTGGACGTGATGGGATAGAAAAGGTGTAATATCTGGGGGATGCCCAACCTTGGAGCCCTCAAACCAGGGAAGGGCAGTTATTTCTCCTAGAGAGGAGCATGCCAAAAGCCCAAGGACTCCATTTTAAACATAGAGTTGAGCGTGAGTTCGACAACCTACGTATATCCGTCCTAATTACCATGATCGCCTCGAATCCCACCAGAGCGCGTGGGATGCCTTCTCTCTCTCCTCAACCAGCTGACCTGTCTCATATGTCCGCAAGGTTCGGCCCGGGAGATGAATGGTCAGGAATAATGCATCAGGTGGAAATCTACCATAGAACTAACTACTGGATGGAATCGAGAATGATGCACTCATCCCGGATCCCTACATCCTACCCAAGTGAAGATAGCTAGCCCCCTTCTCGCGTTCGGTTGCACAGGACCACCTCTCCTCGATTACATTGCTTATACCGAGCACCCGTGAACGTAAAGGGAAACCACATGCCCGAACCTTCATACCCGGAGCACACTGCAGCTACATCTATAGCCCCCAGGCATGATCATACGCACATATACTGGTCCGCAGACGAGCATCCCATGTTCCCCTGCAGTAGGATAAGATGACTTCGGAGCATTAGGCATATTCCATATCGAGACATGATGTCAGAATTCCCCCCCGACTCGCAACCCAGCTGCAGAACCCAAAGAGGCATTAATCAAGAGAACAAAACTCAGGCATGCACTTCGCGCAGATGACAGACGAACAAGAAAACATGGAAGCAGACTGCAGAGATCTCGTATCAAATGGCATTTTTTGACATCCCATCGGACGCGGTGCAACCACACGGCGTATTCGAGACTATCTATGTGGAAGGGTTATCAACGAGTGCTTGGTTAATCAGGCAGAGTTGCCGAAGCATGGATGTCTGATAGAGAGGAAGTATCGCGTGGGAGTCTCGGGGATTTTGAATCGGAAAATGCGCCAGGAACTAAATGTGGGGTGTTTTATTGATCCTTGGATACACTGCGGATATGAACGTATGAACCATGGGTGGAAAAAAGAGAGACGTATGAGTGTTTACTGTAACCTCGCGGATTGTCGGATTCTCCTTCTTTTCAGGAACCCATGTCATTTTTTTTGCATTTTGATGTTGACATGGTAGAAAAGAGGGATTTTTTTACTGACGCTAAAGAGAAATCCAAACTATGGGTTTGGGTTCGTAGTTGAACTGTTGAGGTTAGCTGGGTTATACTATTGTATACTATTATAGCACTAGTAGTGTATTGTCTTAATTAGGGAGATGATATAGAGCGGTGTCAAGAAAGTCGGTGAGGCGGGCATTCGGCTAAGTAGCGGACGCCAGTGATCAAATACAAGTGCCGAGTAAACTCGAAGAGAAAGAAATAGAGCCCAAGAAGATATTCTAAGCACGGCAGTCTGGATGAGACGACCTTCGGATATACAATTCCATCCCTATGGGCAATGTGCATGGTTGAAGCTTGTACGTAGGCAGGCTACTCCTTGCATAGAGCGCTGCTCGCATTCTAGACCACGCATGGAATTCACCGGCCTTGATGGTGAATTAGTTTATCCACAAGGGGTAGATCGTATTAGCCACCTGCAAAGACTTATCTAGTCATTCCACAAACATCTCCACTGCAAGTCTAAGGAGATCATAGAGGGCATCGCGAATTAAGCTGAAAGAGTGGCGGTTGTTCTTGTCTCAATGGAATACTATTGCCACTCAAGCAATGCGTCTGCCTCTTGGGAGCTTGACCCAGTATGGAACGGCAAGAAAATCCAATTGGCATGGAGATAATGCCACCCTTCTATCAATTATTGAAAGAGGATCTCACATGTGTGATGTCTCGTTGAGCGAGAGCTGAGAGAATTATTCCAGGGTGACGTGCCTAGAATCGTACTTAACGTAGTAGGCGTACGTTCTGTGAGTTGAACAGCAGCAGCTGATCCTCGATCGCTCCGCTGAGAATCTGATCGCTGCGTATCCTGTTCCGTTGGACGAGTGATGCTGCTAGACTTGGCGATACCGTCGTGCTGTAGTAGCAAAATGGGGAAGAGGCCAGACTTACCTACGCATCTTGAAGTGAGGCAACGTATGCTCTGAGCGATGTGTAGCTCCTCAGGCTCCTTTGCGGGATATAATCCGTCACGAGTGAATCGGAAGCGTTGGACATGGCACTTGAAAACGTATACAACCACCAGAAAATCGACTTCAGCCTAACAGAGCGTAAAATAATTGGAAACACATGTGCTGATGGGATTCGAGCTTGCGATGGCCTGCAGTGTACGGAGGAGACATGGCTCGAATGCTTAGATGAGATGCAAGAACCGGACCGATAGACAGGTAAACGAATGGAGACGACAGCATTTCTCTCGATGGATCCTTGGGTCCGGGAAGGATTTCCATACCACCAGGTTATGCGAGACGGCGTTTATGGATTGATGGCGACAGAGGAGCTGGCAGAAGAAGGCAGTTCTTGAGGCTGAATCAGGCAACAAGGCCAGAATGATCTGCTTCCACTGGCTCGGACCGGATCGCCGACTACTAACTACTACTTATTTGAAGCATGCACAATTCTTCCGTTGTGGTGTCAGCGAACGCACTGATCTCGCTTCTGCTTTGCGGTACGGTGGGTGCCCGAGAACGCATTACTGCCCAACTCTTTGATCTTCTCCGCCCTTTGACTGGTGGAGTGTCGTTTCTTTTGCCTTATTGCTGGCCCTGCATCTTCGACTCGTCACAGTCAGATTCTCGGAGCTGTTTGCCTTCCTCCAGCCCTGTCTGTTCCATCTGTGATTTGAGAGACTAAGTGGTTAACTACCGGTGACCATGCTGATAATCCCGACCAAGCAAGACGCAACCAGCCCGATCAGACACATTGGAGGCGTTCCCGATTCCCGCGATGATCCTCAAAGGTGTCCGCGATGCCCCTGTTTCTAGACCAGGTCTGGTTTGGAGTGTTGCACATCTACTCTGATGGAGTTTCCTGCAACATCGAGATCTTTTGCATCGACCCGAGCCATCCGCTGGGGAAGGAACCGGAGATGCCTTTTTTTTTCCCCCAATGTTTGCTATGCTGTGTTCGTGCCTATCTTGATCGCGAGACTCCAGTAAAGCCAGCCGCATGGACGCTACGGAGGACAGCAGTATCTAATTCTACTAGTTATGATCTACCAGGTACTACTCTCTGGCATCTGCTGCAGTTTGGGGACACCGCCTTGTGGAGATGGTCTGCTGGTTCGTTTGACTCTTTAGGTTTATGCTGCTGGCCAGGATCGAATCTGCCGCCATTACAGCTCCGATCGCTTCAAAGTATCGGGAGAAGATGGACGAAAGGACGTTCTTTACCGGTGTGCTAACAAGTTAACGGTTTGGATCTGTTTACCTCTGAAGCCCCAGCGGAGGGGCAACTCTGGCACGGCCAACACTCTAACCGAGCTTAGTCCCGCGCCATCTTCTTTGGTCTTCTAGCATCGCGCGGTTCATCCATGCTGGCACGGTGATCATCTCGCCTCAGTTAATTCCTCTCTCTAGTGGAGTCGTGGCACCAAACACAAGCAGCCTGAACCCGGCCCAACCAGCCCACGAAGAACCAACCGCGTGTCGCCCATCCCAGCTTCGGGAGCCACAAACAACCCACAACCTTCTCGTAGTCCCCTCGTTCCCAGTCTTCTTATCACCTCCCACTCTCCCCCGGACCTCCTCTGTCTGTATCTGCATTCTGGCCTTTTCTGCCAGCCCGAAAGAAAGACAAAAAAGAAGAGAGAGAAGTTCTCCCCAACCTCACCCGCCCCAAAGAGGAAGGAAGAAGGAGGACACTCCGCCCTGGAAGGATATCCTGGACTTTGTCTTTAACCTCATTATCTCTTGTACACCTGTTCCCTATTTCCTCCACGTTTTCGAGAATTTTATCTCTCGCTCCTCTGGTCTCGCGATATAGTGGTGGAAAGAGTTGGGCGTGAATTCCTTGGACCGGTTGTGGACTACCCCGTGGACAAATCTTCCTGGACATCATCAACTGTGACCAGCATCGGATACAACCCAAAGCCTGGACTGCTATTTCCTGACCGACGTGGGCGTATTCTGCATGTGGATGCTCGGATCAACCTCGGATTGGCCTTGGATTTGATCACCCCTGGAATTTCCTGGACACACACAGTCTCCTAGAGCTGTTATTCTGTTTCTATTCTCTTCAAAAAAAAGCAGAAAAATTTACATCCACCATCTCTTCTCCCAGGACTCGGACCCGCCAATACTGGATATTTCTTTCCCACCTGGATCTTCCGTGCTCGTTACTGATCCCCCCCATTTGTGGACAAAATGACTGGACGCCACGGATTTGAAGGGCGCCCGGAGCGTCAGAATGAATATTTTATTCCAGGTGATGGAATCAGCCGGGAGGTCATCCAGGCCGACATCTGTCGCTATTTGGGAAATGATGCTCTTGTAAAACCAGGAACGCATAATGTCTGTGCTCCGATTCTCCTATTGTCCAGGATTCCGTAGCTTGTCTGGTCCATGTTGCTGACCGAGTATTGAACTACAGGGTCAAAAAGGTTATCTGATCCGCGCATACCGCAACCTCACCTCTGTACGTATTATTTCAGCACACAACCGGTTGGGAAGAGAAAGGACACTGACATGGCGGTGCTATGCAGGAGATGATTGCGGATCTCAAGGCCGATTCGGCTCGATGGGAAGCAGACGTGTCGCGCAGGGCAGATCTAGGCTATCCCAGAGGTAGTTATGTGCAGGATCTGAAAGTATCCCCAAGCCCTAACATGCCTCCAGCATCATATGCTGCGTCTGCCATCCATGAGATGCGTCAACAGGGCCCATCTCCTCAGTCCTACAGTGCGGCTCCTCCCCAGCCGCCTCATATGGATCCTTATATGCAGCCGGCCCCTTATGGTGCTCCTCCAAACCCTGCTTATCCGACACCATCCTCTTACTCGCAGCCTCCTTATTACCCTCCTCCACAGAATCCATATCCCGGCCAGAACCAACCACCTGCGTCTACTCCTGATATGCACCCCTCTTACACATACACGAGTACCGCGGGTTATGCCTATGAACCCGGGAGGAACAATGCCCCTAGGTATCCTGGACCGGGTTATGAGAATGACGCGGAGTATGCTCCAGTCACCACGGGGATAGCTTATCCGGCTACTACAGCCCCAGACCCACGGATAGGAATGGATCCAAGATACACTCCGGAGTCGGCATACTCCGATCATAGAGCCCAGTCTAACCGGCCACAACAAGCCAGAGGGGACAGAGACCGTCCCCGTCGCTAGACATGCTCATTTATTCTCTCCACTCTGGGTCATGAAGAGAAAAAAAAAAGACATAAAATTTGAGTCCGGTGTGCCTCAGGTTTCTGCCCCTGGAGACATACCAACCTCTGGAATTGAGGAACCGCAGAACAGTCCGGAGTTCCATGCAATCAATACCTTGACCGACCTTGCGGATCGCATTTTCCACCCACTTTTTGGATACCCGTATGGATGCAGGATTTGACTTCCGATCTGTTGTGATGAGGAGCTGAAGCCAGGAATTGAAGATCTCTTGACATCAATGCAACGCTGCGCATTGCCAGTGTTAACTGATTTCACCTGGAATATGTTGATTTTGCACGTTGAAAACGCTAGCCGGAGCCTATTCATTATTTAGGCATCTGCTTTCTAATGGATTTCCTGGTCTCCTTACCGGTTGTGATATGGTCGACTGACTAGGAGCTTGTGTGCGATGGTTTATGAAAAGGTGGCTTTCTGTTATTGCCTTAATGACATCTCCAAATAATCTTTCTTGTCTGTTGTCTATTTCCTGCCTGGGAGTTCAGTACAGGAAGAATTTTCGTGTGGTTCGAGATGCGCTTTTGATACGTCCTTGCGGCGATGTGGCCTCCTATCTATGGAATTTCCCGTTTATATTTTGGGATGCATCCGCCAGGAGCTTTGAGGTCTGTTTCATACAGCGATGCGACTGATGAATTAAGTGTAGATAAATGCATTCTCGGCGTTTTTTGCTTGAACAATGACGCTTATTGTTTTCTTGAAAATGATTTATCGAATCCACAGCCGTTCATCATGATTTATTGTGTTTTGTGTGAATTTAAAGCGTGCCACTTTGCTGAAGTTTTCATTTCGATAGAGCTTTCAGATATCGAATTGCAGTTGCGATGTATTCTTCAACAACTGTACTTTTTTTTAGTCTTACGCTTGCTCGAGTGACCTTTCTTGTCCTAATAACTTTGCTCCATTCTTCGGAGGGAGAAATAAAGTGGCTTCGTTGTCGTATTCAAGGTAGGTCACGAGACGACTGCGTTGGTAGACTCGTAGCTGTCCACCGAAACGTTGCTCTGGATACTCGAAGCAGTTCTCCACCCACACCACGTATCAACCTGTCCTCGAAACAATCAGTCGAAGTGGATTTATTAAACGGATCCTTTCCTTGTTCTTCTATGTAATCTATCTCAAGTTCAGGATATTATGGTAGTCATGTATATTTTTCCAGAGCTGCGCTCACCTTCATGCCTCCTCGTTGTACATCTTCACTATGATCAAAGTACTCTACATCCGATGGAAGCCGTGATTATCGTTGCCTGATAGCTACCTGTTTGCTCGGGGTGAAATTTCGAGTTCAGCAATAAGTCGAAACTGTGTGTAGGTCTTCAATTTGCCCTTCCTTGTAGTCTAACTCTGGTATAAGAAGCAAATAGCCTCTATTATTACCCAGATAAGGGATCTGGACTGACTTAATGACTAGGCTGTTATACAATTATCATTGTCATTATTGTACTGGGGGGGTGATCCAGTCTGCTTTGTTGTTAACCTCACTTCTGGTTCACTATCGGTCAGATACACCCTGACAGCATCTGATGTCCAGGTGCTTTCCAGTGCTAGGTTGTTAACGCTTTCTTCCATCTGTGACCAGAGGCCACCTGAATCTCACTTTGTCCACAAATCTCTTGTTATCCCCCTGCACAACTGACGCGTCTCAACAATTATATCTACCTGGAAGAATATCCTTGCATTTGCAGGAAGCATTAGTTTTAAGCTTTCTCATTGACAATTAGATATATCCAGGTGACCTTTCATTAAAAGTGATCATGGAGCACCCTGATACCTCTACATTCCCAATGTTTAGTGATGGAGATGTCATGCTTGTGATATCCCCTGAACACCTATATCGGCTCCATTCCTCCGTTCTGAAACGGTGTTCAGGGTTCTTTGCTTCAGTGCTGACGGAAAGTCGCGCTGCAAAGTTGGCTACCCAGGCGATGAGGGCTGGTAACACGCTGCGTTTCTATTTGCAGTTGATCTACTCCCCTGCGAACCCAAGCGGGGTGTTCCAAATGAAGGTGAGGCACCCCCCGGATCCATATCTAACCTTGAGTAAATAATCACTAGGGAGCTCTACTGACCGTGTCACAAAGGAGTTGGACAAGTTTGGGCGCGCCCCTAAAACGAAGATGAACTTTGGAGATATCGCTGGAGGCCGCATGTCCGATATGTCGTCGAAGCACTGGAACAACCTCTTGGGAGCGTTTTACAACAGGACGGTCGATATCAACGATGCAGACATGGCAAACGTGCTCAGGAGCTGCGTGGGCCTGCTTGAGACAGCTGAGAGTATCCAGGCGAGTGAGATCATCCGCCAGTCGATCGATATTGCCTTGCTGCGTCAGGGACAGACCCTTTGGCGTTCGATCGCTTCTCAGCCCATCCCGTGGGCCAATCTCGGAGACAGAATCCATTCGCCCACGATCTTTCGTGAAGCAGTGATTCACGTTGTTGGCAAATGGAACTCGTTGACAAAGGAGCAACGCGCCGTCCTCTACCCGAACGTCCGCAAGTTGTGTGAAAGGAAACACGAGGAGCTCCAGCTCAAGATGAAGTCGATCGAACTGCGTATTCTGGGACACTACCCAGAATTCATGCAACGCAGTCCGAAGGAGAACATCTACCGAGCTACCTATGCCAATGATGTCTATATGTGGATGGCAGTGTCTTTCTACCGCCAGTGGTTTGCGCAGCAGGTGTGTGATGGACGCAATCGCACCGCGAAGGATGGAGGAGCCGCGTTCTATCGCTCCCTTGGTGCCGGAGGCCGCTCATACCTTAATAGTCAGGACCAAGCCCGTTTCCATCTCTACTTCCCCATGAGCAGCAAGGCTATGGGCATCCTCGAGAAGAATCTCGACGTTTTGAAGTCCGACGTGAGCAAGTTTGTCTCTGACTTGCTCGTCGACAACAGCCAGCTAGACACCGCAGAGTACGGCCAGCTGCCGCATCTCACCTGCTGTATCGTCAAGAAGGCAGATATGGTCTGGACCATGCCCGACTCACCGAAGACTCCCCTGGCTGATGACGATTTGACGGATCACGACGCAGACAACGAACCAGACGAGGATTCGGAAGACTTCTTCGTTTCTCCACAGCCGAAAGTCGAACCTGATTCCGAGCACCGCGGGACTGGCGTCAATGCCCACGCTGGAGGAACTGCAGAAGAGAGATCTGAGGTTCTTGACGAGGATATGAACGATATCTCCGACGATGATGACGATGAAGAGTCAAAAGTCTTCCTTTGATCGCCATACATACTTGTCCCATTGATCCTTTAGGATCATCACCGACGCCTCGTCACGAATCATGAAGAAACGCCTTCTCCTTACTTGCAAATCATTCGACTGGAACTCCTTCATTTCTTTTCTTGTGTTTTCTTGAAAATCGTGAAAAAAAACTCTCCCGAGATTCATGTCTTTCTTTCCTTTCCTGTAATCCCTTTAACTCCGAGTTTCTCTCCCCATGATGTGAAATTGGCTTCCGTTGGTACTCACGGCGCTATCCTGCCAGGTGAATTTCCTTCCTTGTACTAGAGTCTGATGGATATCGTCCCTTTGGATGTGCGTTGAGCAACTCACGAATGAGAGCATGTATGTACGGAGTACTCATTATGAATGAAATCCACGCTTATCGAATCTTTCCTGTAAGATATTGTAGAAGAGCTACTTGCCTATCCATCCGGACAAAGGAAGCCGTAGATCTTTCGGTAGGTTGAATTTGCGGTTAGGCGATTCCAAGGAACTGTAATCCAGTCCAGCCGTGTCCAGGCACTGCAGTCCGAACTATGAGAGAATACTGTCCAGATTAATATGGAACCATAAGCGTAAAAGCGCTTTTCTTGACTGAAAACACATCATGTTTATGAACAAATATAAAAACACCGGATCACATAGCGTAACCGATCCCCAAACCGAGATTGGGCGGTCGCTTATGTGACAATCGCTGGACAGATGCATGGACGAAAAGTGATACATCTGATGTACATCCCTCAGATAAAAAAAAAGACCTGATTCTTCCCATTGCATGGACAGCCACCACTTAGGCGTCATGGAGGCTGACCAGCATCATGGACTCCCGCTTCCCTGACAACTCTCTCGCACTGAATATTCCACGCTAACATTTACTCGTCGTCAAAACCTTGTGGGATCACTCGGGGGCCCTTGGGAACTAGATTTTGCGGAAGCCGTGCGTTAGTCTTTCTGCTCATATCATGTCGTAGTCGTTGGATGAATTGAACGCCAAGATAAAAAAAAGTGATTTTCCTTTTCAACAACACAATGGGAACGGGACATCCTTACTGGGATACGTCAAGGGAATGGGCTCGGGGTCGACATCTCCGAAGAAGCGTCTGATGGGCGGAAGGGTCACGAGGGCGACAGGACCCATTGATCCGATAATGATCGAGTAGAAGATGGCCGGCTTCTCGTGAGATGCCCAGCGGAGGTAGCGCAGAGGCGTAGACCAGAACTGAGGGGCCGACATGGTGACTTTATTGGAGAAAGAGAAGAGAGGACTGGGAATCCGGATATTGGCGGGGATTGGATTGGGATATGCGATTGTGACGCCGTCTCCGGGTTGACGAGGCAGAGATCGATGGCGATGGGTCAATTCAGCACAGGACGTCGATAGAGGCCCCCTGATTGTGCTCGTGAGTTGTAGACAGGACTGCCAGGCGGTATCGCAATGAGAGGGGAAAGAATCGAGGTTGGAGGTTCGGGGAACCACAGCGGGTATCCCGATTAAGCAGTCTTGGCATCTCGTCCAAACACGTCGCCCGTTTCCCGCATAGTTCCAAAGAGAGACATTTATCTTTCAACTTATTCCCCTGTGTGATTTGATTCCCTTCCATCTTGAAGTCCTTCCGCTGCCCCGCGCGGAATTGTTCAAGATGCGGTGGTTCCTTTCCTTTTTGCTGCTTTGCTTCTGCGGCGCAGTGCATGCGCTGAGTACTTCGGGGAATCGTCTCTTGGTGGTGCTGGAGGATGCGGCAGAGAAGGACCTCTATTCCACATTCTGGAGTGATCTTGAAGGTGAGTTATGATCATATCGAATCTGCTCGAGTCATGTATAATTTCAGTCTAATAAATTATTAGCTCGAGGCTTCGAGATCTCGTTCGAATCGCCCAAGGACGAGAAGCTGTCCCTCTTCCATCTGGGAGACCGAGCTTACGACCACTTGCTGATCCTCCCCCCGAAGTCGAAAGGTAGCACCACCACTTTATCTCCTTTCCATTATATATCATCAGTGAACTCGATTGACTTCTCTCATAGGTCTGGGACCTTCATTAACCCCAAAGCTCATTCTCGACTTCCTGAACAAGGAGGGCAACGTCCTCCTCGCGCTGTCCGGCAAATCAGCCACCCCCAGTTCTTTGAGCTCGCTTCTCCTCGAGTTTGATATCCACCTGGCGCCTGACCGTTCATCCCTTGTCGTTGATCACTTCAACTATGATACTCTCTCCGCGTCGGAAAAGCACGATGTTCTCCTCCTCAAGCGGCCTGGTGCCTTGAGGCCAGATACCAAGTCTTATTTCTCCGGCGATGGTGTTTTGGCGATTCCCAGAGCAGCACCCCAGACCCTGGGCGCTGAGGCCCTGATGCTTGCGCCCATTCTTCAGGCTCCGGAGACCGCGTACAGCTATAATGTCAAAGAGGAGTCTGCTCCGGTGGAAGACCCGTTCGCAACGGGCACCCAGCTGGCGCTGATTTCTGCGATGCAGGCGAGGAACTCTGCTCGATTTACCGTTCTGGGGTCCGCCGAGGCTTTGCAGGACAAGTGGTTCTCGGCGACAGTGAAGGGCCCGGAGGATAAGAAGGAGACCACTACTGCTAACCGGGAGTTTGCTAAGCAGCTCACTGCTTGGACTTTCCAGGAGGTCGGCGTGGTTAAGGTTGGAAGGATCGAGCACCGCCTCGTTGAGGAAGGGCAAGAATCGCCTCTGAACCCCAAGATCTATCGTGTCAAGAACGATATTGTGAGTTCCCGTCCATTGTAACTTTCCCTTACATCAACTGATGATTGTGCCTCGCCTCAGGAGTTTAACATCGAGCTTTCTGAGTATGTCTACGACAAGTGGGTTCCTTTCGAGACCCCATCCGAGGACGCCGTGCAGCTCGAGTTCACCATGCTGTCCCCATTCCACCGTCTCAACCTCCAGCCCACCCTGCGCACCGATAACAGCACCCTGTACGGTGTGTCTTTCACCGTGCCCGACCAGCACGGCATTTTCTCCTTCCGCGTGAACTACAAGCGCCCCTTCCTGACCAACATTGAAGAGAAGCATGAGATCACGATCCGCCACTTTGCGCACAACGAATACCCCCGTAGCTGGAAGATCAGCGCTGCCTGGCCCTGGATCTCTGGTCTGTATTCTGTCATTGGAGGCTTCCTCGCCTTTGTCATTGTCTGGCTCTACTCGGCGCCGTCCCCCTCGGCGGAAGCCAAGATTAAGAAAGTACAGTGAATAAGTTATTTGTAAGATTAATGCTTTGAAGTTAAAAAGAGCTATGAGATGATTCTTGCTCGGAATAGAGATGAGCATTTTGTTTTTTATTCTTGATTTCTTGTCCCATTGTGCATGTACTAGGGCTATCTTTTTGAGATCGGAAAAGGAATAATAGGCTCTAGTATAGATCTATAAGAGATGAACGGTACTGACTGTAATACCATCGCTGAACTACGACAGCATTTCAATTCTCAAAAAAGGAGTAGAATTTTTAACCGTACATAATACAGACAATAGACAAATCTGTCCAAGCATACATGTACATGTATACTTCCCACCCACGCCTTATTTGAAACCAAACCAGGTATTGAACTCCTATCCATGCAAAACGAAAAATCCAACATATCTGGCACAAGTAGTTTTTTTTTTTTTTTTTTT
>JAPVCG010000058.1:81018-102969 GCA_029606305.1 Paecilomyces fulvus
TGTTTCCAGACTGAATTCGGTTCTCGTGATCCTCCTCTACAGACCCCTTGTCTTCTCCGGGTCCATCTGCACCTCATCTCCATTGATCTGCTTGACGGACTGGAAGGCCGGCTTGCCTGCATAGAGCTGGTGTCCTTGATTATCCTTGCTGTCGACTTCCTTTGAGATGCCAACGGGGTGGTTTCCGCGGAATCGTTTGCGCATATCGACCATACCGCGCCTGGAGCAGCGAAGAAGTGGATGGTTAGTTTGGCGTCCATCTGTGCGATTTTTTGTCGGGGGAATAGACGTACTTGCACTCGCTAAGACCTTTTCGGAGTTGTTGGCATTTGGTGGGCAGCTGATCGCTGAGTTCGCCGAGGCATTCTCGCGGGGTGTGTCGTTGCACCATGATGCAGTCGGATTCTTGGAGGCATTCTGCCAGGGCTTGTCCTGGATATTCACAGGTGGGATTAGCGCATTGAGTGTAGGAGTATAATAGGAAGAAATATATGAGCGCAAATAGGGCATTGAGGCTTCGGAAGGCATTGAAGTTCATGCCATGCAATATGGGACCACTCACGGATATCTTTACATGAGCTAGGCATTTTGGAGAATTGGACAGACTGTGCCTATAGGTCCGTCTATGGCGTCTGCCAGGATCTGGGAAAAGATGATGCGCTGAACCTCCGCGAGATCGGAACGAAGCCTTTCCCATACGATCCGAATCGAGTTTTGGCGTATTGGGATGGTCAAAATGACTGGATGCACGATGATTGGCGCCCTGAAATATCCTGGATGACATAAGCATCAGTCGCGATCACATGAAAATGATTGTTCCTTTTGCTGTTTTGTCTTTCTCTTTTAATTATCGCTTCAATCTGTGAAGAGACAAGACGGGAGGAATTTCAAGCGGATTCTATGATATATAACTCTTCTGGCGGGCAGCACCCCTATCTCTCTTTCTCATCAGTGGTAGAGATCCTGTCGATGTAGATTGACACCCGCCCGGTCGGCGGTCGCAAAGTCACCATGGCACGAGTGCCGTTCGTTGGAAGGCTCTTTTGGTACGTGTGCTCACAACTCTGGGAGTCGGAATGCGCCGGATGAGGGAACAACTCGTATGATTCCTCAATTACTCTTCTGCAGAACCTGCCAGTCTGCCGTCTTCCAATCTCATTCTGGAGTGGCGTTAGGCTTACAGATGTCATTATCTAGGACTGAATACCTCGCGCTCTTCGGCTCCCTGGTCCTTATCTTTCTAGAGGGGGTGATTCATATCATTACCTTCTGCCTGCGTAAGTTGGATTGCCCCGACATGAAGTGGGCGGACAGCGCAGAGAAACTGACAGGCAGCAGCGGAGCCGGTGATCAACTTCTGTTATGATACATCCAAGAGAGTATTCAATCTTCTGTCAGCACCGCAGGGACGCCGGTCTCGAGCTCGACAGAGGTCGTTTGCCGAGCGAATAGCCAAGGCATCTGATTTTGAGGAGCTCTGTGCTCTCTTTGGATATGAAGCAGAGGAGCATATCGTGCAGACAAAGGATGGCTACCTCCTAGGCCTGCACCGCTTGGCATATCGCAAAGGTGAGGAAGGGAAGCGAGTGAATCACAGAGAGGGGAGTATCCGGAAGAAAGTCGTCTATCTGCACCATGGCCTCCTCATGAACAGCGAGGTGTGGGTGTGTCTGACGGACGAACAACGGTGTCTTCCCTTTCAACTGGTGGAAAGAGGTTACGACGTCTGGCTGGGCAATAATCGAGGAAACAAGTACTCGAAGAAATCCACGCAGTACGTCCCGTCTTCGGCGGAATTCTGGAACTTCTCCATCGACCAATTTGCCTTTTTTGATATCCCTGACAGCATTGAGTATATCCTGGAAGTCACCGAACAGCCATCACTGTCATATATTGGGTTCTCCCAGGGCACGGCTCAAGCATTCGCGACATTGTCGATTCACCCGATGTTGAATGAGAAGGTGGATGTCTTCATCGCTCTTGCCCCCGCAATGTCCCCTGCCGGTCTGCACAATGGCATCGTGGACTCCTTGATGAAAGCATCACCGAATGTCGTGTTTCTTGCTTTTGGCCGGCGGAGTATTCTGAGCTCCACCACGATGTGGCAGACGATTTTTTACCCGCCAATATTCGTGCGCATCATCGACATCGCGTTATCTACCCTCTTCAACTGGACGGGCGACAACATCAGCCATCACCAGAAACTCGCTGCCTATCCTCACCTGTATTCTTTCACCAGCACCAAGTCCGTGGTGCACTGGTTCCAGATCATACGGAACAAGAGCTTTCAGATGTATGATGATGAGGTTCAGGCGCCATTCAGCGTTGGAGCGAGCAGCCGCTACTATAAACCCGTCAAGTACCCAACTCGCAATATCAAGTCTCCGGTGGTCCTCGTGTACGGTGAGAGCGACAGTCTGATCGACATTGATATCATGCGCAAGGAACTGCCACGGGAAACCAAGACAAAGCCGATTCCCAAGTACGAGCATTTGGACTTTCTCTGGGCGCGAGATGTGCACACTACCGTCTTTCCCCATGTCTTCGAGGCTCTTGAGATGTACAGTCGCGGCCGCTCCACCTATGCGGAGAAGCCGTCATCCCCTCCGGTTCTGATTACGGGGGATGAAGACGCGACGAAGTTTACTTCTCCGCGAGCAATGAGACCAATGTCAAATATTTCTCGCAAGCACCAGTCGGCAAATGAGCCGTTCTCGCCGCCCGTGCCGTCATACTCGGATGCGGAGTGGCGATTCAACCCTGAAAGAGCGCCTGAAGATGTCGACTTGGATGCTATAGGCCGTCAGGAGTAGAGACGTTTCTGATTATGGCCGCTATACTGTTCCCAGTTAATATTACGACTCGTATATAATGAAGATTATACAGCAACTGTTTGTGTCATTACCGATTCCGGGCCCTACGTGATTGGCAAAGATCACTTGATGACGGAGTTCTGTTTTCGCTTCAGTAAATACTTATTTCCATCTTGGACACGATACCCTGGCGCTGGCATCATATTTTGTGCAGGGTACCGCGCAGCCTGTTTCTACGATTACGGAAGATGTTGCTTTAGTGGCTTCATTCACGAATTACGAAAGGTTTGGATGTTTAACTTTGTCAATGGCATTCTTAATTCCATTCAGAGTATAGATCTACCACATAAGCCAATCGAGTAACAGATTCACAGGCCTTGCTCCGCCGTTTGCCGTTTTATCTTATCATCAGGATCTAACGTAGAATATTGTTTCAAAACTGATCCGAACGCCTTCCAAGCAACCCGATGCAACCTCTCTAAACTCAACGCATCACAAACCTGTCGATCCCTGCATGGACCAAGCACGTCGTATCCCGTTTCTCGTCTGGGCCGAATCTCCATCACCATCCCTTATTTTCTAGCGTGGGCTAGAAAAGAAAAATAAAACACCGGAGTCTCCAGACCAGCGATCAATCTTCGTCCCTTATCGCACGTGGGGGAACGATCGACGCGTCCAGCCACAAGGGGAAAAAAGATTTCGATTTCCTGCGTTCCTGACGAGTTATGCGGTCTTGATAGGTCTGCAACGTCAAAATAAATGATCCACTACGATGTTTCTTGATCATAAATGTCTCTGACGAATGATGGTGCGGAAGGACGGACAGGCTAGAGATTCAATCCCCGTCGGCTGTCCGTCTGATGCGCAAAGATCATTGGTGTTGTTTCTATGGCCGTGCTGGTAGTTCATGCTAGGCGCTGAGGAAATCCTCGATAAATATAAAATGGTCAAGTACATCCTGTAATTCATTACGATGCTGGCACCTATCTCTCTCAAGCTTGTTGAAAAGGCAATTGATTCGATCTCAACTACTTCGCCATGTATTCGTCGAATCCAACCGCACGCTTGATGGGCATGTTGGGCCTATCTCAGTTGCTCTTCACGGGAGCGGAGGCCAGTATACAAAATTGTTCAAGCAACAGCCAACTCAGCTGCCACAATACCACCGCCGTCCAAAATACCTGCTGCTTCAACACCCCTGGCGGTCTCCTTCTCCAGACCCAATTCTGGGACACCGACCCGGCCACAGGACCTAGCGATTCCTGGACCATCCACGGCCTCTGGCCGGATAACTGCGATGGCACGTATAAATCGAATTGCGACAAGTCACGCGCGTACACGAACATCACAAGTATTCTGGAGGCGCAGGGTCGGACGGAGTTGCTAGACTATATGAGCACTTATTGGAAGGACCAGGATGGTGATGATGAGAGCTTTTATGAGCACGAGTGGGGTAAGTAGAAATCATACCTGCTCAACAAATTGTGATTATAAAGAGAGAGAGAGAGAGAGAGAGAGAGAGAGAGAGAGAGAGAGAAAAGATGTCGTCGATACTGATCGCTATATTTATAAATCCAGCCAAGCACGGAACCTGCATCAACACGATCGATCCAGACTGCTATACCGACTACTACCCGCAAGAAGAAGTTGGCGATTTCTTCGCCAAGGTCGTGGATCTCTTCAAGGGCCTGAACACCTACCAGGTGCGTCATCAACAACACTCTTAACCACAAATCCAAAGTATATGTACATATATACAATACTAACGAAACGCCCTCCAGTTCCTCTCCGACGCCGGCATCACCCCCAGCTCATCCAAGACCTACCAACTCAGCGATCTGCAAGACGCCCTGACGCAAGCCCACGGCGCCACGGTCACAATCAACTGCGAGGACGACGCGCTGGATGCAGTCTGGTACTACTTTAATGTTAGGGGAAATGCTATCTCGGGCACATATGTCGTTGCTGATGCTGGTATGTTTTCTTTTTTTTTTCTTCGTATGCTGCTCGTTTGCTTTGATTATTCCACCCCATTGGGGTTAGATCTCGCGGTCACGCGAAATAAAAATCAGACGACATGACTAACCGATTCTTTTCAATGTTATAGTTTCGGACTCGACGTGTCCTGACTCTGGTATCAAGTACCTGCCGAAGGATAACTGAGCGGATTACATCTAAGGAAAGAGTCATTTCAGGGAACAAGTATGTACAGCACGAAAAGGAGGAAGGTGGTGAGCGCTTTTCAGGAAAACTGAAATCAAATAAGCCGGATCTCGTTTGGATATGGCTATGCATGTGGTATGGTCTTATCTATGTGATATGTACTAACTTCTGTATATAAATGAAAACCAAGCAAGAGGTTTTATGATAGTGGCATATGTTAGATGAGTATCACATGTTTCTGAAAATATATAGATCTCTTCATGACTACTTAGTTGGGATCTGTTACCGTAATGTATACTCGGAAAGTCTTATCAGATTGATATACTTGCTCTTCCGACGGAACCGACCGATAAGGTTCTATGGTTCCCCCCCGCGCGTTATCCGCCTTATCATCAGACAATATCCATGTCAAGCTGGTCTTATATATACCTCATCGCTGAAAATAATCGCGCTTGCGGGATGAAGTAGTCTGAAATCTATGGCACGTCTTGAGAATAGTCCACTAGAGGGAAGAGCAAAAGAAGATGGCTCATAAAATTCCCATTACCGCTCTCTCGCAACCCCATGGTACCTGTTATGCCCCAGGATCTGGGTCTCAATCATTCTATCTGCTATGGTTAGGGAAGGATCAAGTGAATGAACCGTGTCTCATTCTCGTCTGGTGACACTCGGTACATTGGCGTCTTCACAGTATCCAGTATACTGCCTATCCAAAGGTGTGTTATCAGGAAGGATTGTCTCAGGTCTTATATCAAAGATTTAACAAAGGGTCTTGTCAAAGTAAACAACAATTAAGTCAGAAGTAGGAGCCCACCTTGGTGTGACAGGCTGAGCCCAGTAGACTAGAAGGCCTGTTACTTCATCAACGACATGCTTGAGGTCAGCTTTAAGTGCACTTTGTCACCAGCTGAAGCAAGGACCAGGCAGTGGAGCTCTCTCAGTCAGCTAATTGCAATAGGTCGAAGCGTTGCTGGACTGCTCAGGAACGCCTGACTTGGTCAACCGCTGGCGGATTCCAAATGCAAGAATACTGTCATTAGTTGGGTCTATTACGCGTTGCTATAGAAGGGATCAAATGGCTATAATCCCCAAGATTCTGTCGAAGGTGATGGTGCGAAAGACTCCCAGGAGATGACAGGAGAAGTGTTAATTATTATTTCAATTCAGACTTTTATCTACATGTAGACCTGTATATCCAGCTCAACATCCTTTCTCCCCAAGCTCTTGAGTAAATCATCATTAGAATGTGCAGACAGTTGGAGCGACAGAATGAACTCAGGCATGAAATAGGAAGGCGCAGAAAATAAATTTTTGGAATGAAAAAGAAAGAGAGCATCGTCGCCAAATGGAAAGGTGAGGGTTATGGGCGGCAGGAGCAAAAACAAATTTGGAGTTGGTGTGCATCATCCGTGAATCGAACACGGGCCTCGTCGATGGCAACGACGAATTCTACCACTAGACCAATGATGCTTGGTTGGTGAGAGTTATAATATAATGTCCTATCAATTGATGGAAAAGAAGAATAACCGTCACTGCAAAGAATAGGTAGCAATATACACGCATCAGGGACATAAAACCGGCACAGAGATATATAATTTGCTTTCATACCACAGCCTACAGCATCAAGTAGAATCCGAAACTCATATATCCATCACAAGCGAAGAGAACGTCTCTTCTACATAACCTGCATAAAAACCACAATGCTTTCTCAGAAAGCATGTGAAATCCAAAATTCAACACACGTTTGATATCCGTCAGTCCTCCCACTCTTCATCTAGCTGATCAATCAATCTATTCTCAGCATCCACGTCAGCGCGACTCCCACGACCCTCACCCCCACGGCGTCCGCCGATCGCCCCGATAATGCCCCCACGCTGACCGCCGGCCCCGTTGACGCGAGAGTATCCGTCGTCCGCAGAGCGCTTGAGGCGGAAGAATCTGGCTACGGACGAGAAGAAGATGATGATTATGTCCTATTTATTCCGAGCGGAGCAAGGAAGGCATGCATGGTTAGTATGGGAACACAACCATGGTGAGAAGATCATCTCAGTGAGGTAATTTGAAAGCGTAAAAAGCACAGCGCCTGAAGGATAACGGAAATTTCCTTATATTGGAAAAGCTGCAGGACCTCGATTGCTAATGGCAGTGGTGAAATGCCTCGGAAGGACAAATATTAAGCTAGGGTCATGCTTCCACACAAGTAACTCGACAATGGGGTATATATATAGAAGACGACAAACGATCAACTGAGACCGTGAAAATATGCGCGTAGAAGGAAATTATGCAAAGCTGTAGAGACAGACAGAGAGGTTCGGGCTTATGATGATGCTGGGATCAATCCAGCCGAGAAACAGGTAAGGAAGGGCTGTCGAGATTCTTGAATCGGCCTTTCCTGCTGCGCCTAGGCCGGAAGGGAGACATCACGAAGAGTACCAACGATCGAATACTTACACCGATAAAGCCAAACATGCCCGCCCAAACACTGTAGTTGGGACACTGTCTCCAGCCACGCTGGTGCATAACTGTTCGCTGGTATGCACAACCACCGATAAAATAGGCTGCGACGGCAATCAAGACACTATCGAAATGACATGGTCAACAGTCTGTAGCTTTTACAAACGAACAACCACAATGCGCAGGTCAGTATACTCACATCACACCAAAAACACCAGCAGGACCCAGGCCTCCGTTCGGAGCATGGGCTGCACCACCACATGCAGCGGGACTCCGGACTTCAAAGAAGTACGCGCAGTGATCCATTGTCCCCACAAATGATATCGCGGCTCGAGGAGCCATCGGGTCACGGTCGCAGAGGAAAGACATGATTGTCGACTTTCTCCGAATACTGTCACCGTCGTTCTTGAAACTATCATAGTCCAACTTCCCGGAGTTCGAAGGACAAGGAGAACCGTCCGTATAGTTTAGGACGAGTTTCCGACCTCGGAATATAGGCTCGGAGGCTTGTTGTCTATGGGCCGTCAGTAACTCTCCAGAGCCCAGCCATGATAACGTCAAATCGATTGAACTGCAGAGAATTGCCACCCTGATAAGAAAAACTCCAATGTCCTAGTTGCGTACCCTATCGAGTATATCTTGCCATTCTGCTCATAATAAGCGCTGACGTTCCGCCATCTGGACTTCTCGACGCCAACTACATCTTTCACGTCTTCGATAACAGGAGCGCAAATGTTAACTGTGAAATTTGCCGGGTAGTCATGGCCTTTGGCGCGCCAACTTTCATCGCGATCGTCCTCGTGGACCTTGCGGCCATCCTTCATCTCCGGCGGAGAAAGGGATATCGCATTGAGATCGAAGTATAGTCCGCTGGTAGGAGATTGAACCGTACATGGTTTAGACACTTTCGGGCTTTTCGATGTATCAGAGCCAGCTCTGACTAAAGGAGAGGATGCTAGTAGGAGGAACTGGAAGAGAGCAACGAGTGAGCTGGAAGGCAGCATCATGGCTGCGGTTCGGGGCCGACGGAGGATTGCGTCGGTAGCGTAGCTAAAATAATGTCGCGGAACAGAAAGAGGAAAATCTAGAAAATCCTATCAAGCGAAGGGATAGTTTCAGGCACAAGCCTATAGCTCTAAAGATGCACAAACGGTGGATGTCGCAATCAAGTGGAATTCCAGCCTTCGCGATGTGGCATCGTGGCAGCCTCAGGCAAATGCGGAGATACGCTCCACCAGCCTAAAACGGATAACGTCTCTCCGGTCCCCGAGACCTGTCTTTACCAGTGTTTTGAGCTGATCGTCCCACGAGAATTGAGGGAAATCTGCGTCGGAAAGTCTACGTTTAAGGGAAGATACTGGACGATACTTTCAATTGCTGTCGAACAAAACTCATACAGCCAGTACAAATCTTTGGCTCTCGCGGGGGCCTGTCGGCAAAGATGGCGCCAAAGAAAGAAGCAAAATCGAGGGTTCCCATACAGCCTGTTCCAGAGAAGCGGGGATATGAGTTTGGAGGGCCGTATGTACTGCGAGCAATTGCTGCCTGAAACCTCATTACTAATGTCTCATTCATAGCCTTGGTGCAGCAGGCATCGTATTCGGCCTTCCAGTCCTGGTCTACGGCTTTACTTTCCTCTGCAATGACGTTTCGGGTTGTCCTGCTCCATCGCTCCTACATCCTTCCACATTGACCATTGAGAAGTTAAAGGCCGAGGTTGGGTGGCCGGAGGAAGGCATTAAGGCTTTCTATGACACTACGGTAACACTTTGGGTGCTGGCTTACTATGGCTTGAGTCTGTTCATGCAGATTTTCCTGCCTGGTCAGGAAGTTGAGGGCGTGCCTTTGGCATGTGGGGGCAAGCACAGATACAAGTTCAATGGTATTTCTTGACCACACTTTCTGTACTCGATGCAAAGCTAACGCTGTTCAGCCTTCCTCTCCGCTGTCATTATGCTCTCTGGTTGCGCGGCAGGAACCTACCTGTACGGTGCGGATTTCGCTCTCTGGACATTCTTGTGGGACAACTATGTACAGGTTATCACTGCCAACATGATTGTTTGCACTGTCGTTTCCATATATGTCTATGCAATGAGCTTCTCAATCCCTGCTCCGGGTCAAGCAAACCCTGAATTCCGTGAGCTGGCACCTGGCGGTCATACAGGAAATGTTCTCTATGATTTCTTTATCGGTAGAGAGCTCAACCCTCGCATTAAGCTGCCTATTCCTTTCGTCAGTGAGACTTCCAGGACCATCGATATCGGGGTATTCTTCGAGATGAGGCCGGGCCTGCTGGGCTGGCTCATACTCAACCTCTCCAACGTGGCGCACCAGTACAGGACATACGGCTATGTTTCCGATTCCATCGTCCTTGTCACTCTTTTCCAAGGGTTCTACGTCCTGGATGCCCTTTACATGGAACCAGCAATTCTGACGACCATGGACGTCATCATGGATGGCTTTGGCTATATGCTTGCTTTTGGTGACGTTGTCTGGGTCCCATTCATCTATTCTTTCCAGACGAGATATCTGTCCATTTTCCCGTATGAGCTTGGTCTTTATGGCATCGCAACTGTCCTGGCCTTCACTGGTGTCGGATACTCTATCTTCCGCGGAGCCAACAGCCAAAAGAACCGCTTCCGTCAAGACCCCAACGATCCCAGGGTCAAGCACCTGACATACATCGAGACTGCAACTGGCTCCAAGTTGATCACATCTGGCTGGTGGGGTTGTGCGCGTCACATCAACTACTTTGGAGACTGGATCATGTCTTGGGGCCAGTGTCTTCCCACGGGAATTGCTGGTTATATCATTACCCAGTCGATCGACCCTAGTACTGGCGAGCTACGGAAGCAGGCCGTGCAGACGCCAGAGGTCCGCGGCTGGGGTATGATTTTCACCTACTTTTACGTCGTTTACTTCGGCGTCCTCCTCATTCACCGTGAGATGCGTGACGAGGAGAAGTGCAAGAAGAAGTACGGCGCCGATTGGGACCGGTACACGTCTTTGGTGCGCAGCCGGATCATTCCGGGTATCTACTGAAAGACTTCATTTATGCCTTGAGAGCATGATATAAGGATTTCTACACGAACAAAAATACGGGGCCTTCGCGTTTGTGATTTGACGATTGGCACGGCCATGGGTTCTAGGAGCTTATGTATAACAGCTCTGTCATCTAGGTGTATATGTTTCCTGGACGGTGATGAGACGAGCGGGTGCTCATTCCACGTCATAGATCATGTATAATAATAATATAATACTATATACTTCAATTCAATATAATTATATGCAATCCATTCGGATCTATCATGAAGTCTGGACTGGACCAGGTGGTATAAATCTCTTTGGTTTTCCCGCGTCAGTTAAGGCATCTAGAGCCCATTCCTCGTCGCCCCTATTGGGAATCCAATCTTTCAGCACACGCTTGGCCTCCTGCAGCGCCATTTCCCGCAACCTTATCCAGTCCGGACATGTGGCGGGATCTCTTTTGAAGGCTTCATAGGATTCCGCTTCCAAAATCCTGTATCGGGAGGCGTCGTCAAGGGGAAGGTCAACATCTCGTTTTGTATCCTTGTTCGAGTCGCTTGGCCCAGGCTCCGCATCACCGTCTAAGGATGGTGGTCGTATAATATCTCGGAGAAGTAACCACATCTTGGCCCGCGAGACAGAAGAAGCGCCTCGCATCGTAGGAGTCGATGCCTTGTTTCCCTGCTTCACCCCGTTGATGATAGTCTCATCTAAGCCGGTCGTGTTGAGCGTTATCGATGACGTCTTACTGCGCTTGTAAGCATGCTCTGCTGGGACTTCTGCAGCAAGGGACGGAGCAGCCGTCCAGACAGCTGAAGTATTGCTGATTTTGTTTTTCTTCCGACTTTTGGCAGAAATGTTCGTGCTTTCGACAGCTTGTTCTGAAGCTGGAGAATTTTTAGGTTTAGCAAAAGGCCAAAGGGCTTCAACTTCCGCTGTTGGAACGGAGAGGATGTCGAATGGTCGGAACTTGTATCCATTATGGTCTCCATTCGTACCCCAGTGTCGTCCCTTCAGCTCGCGCATCCTCCCTGTCTCTCCATCACCGAATGCTCGAGCGCATGCGACATGACTGATTTCCTCTTCAGGTAATACCAATCCAGCAATATATGCAGCATCGGTTGGCGCAACTAACAGACTGGTAGGATACGATAGTAACGATGATACTTGTCTCAGCGCAAGTTTATCAGAGCATGATTTGCTCAGTGTAGACTCAGCATCTGCGCGAGAAGGTTTTCGACGGACTACACCGAGATTAGAGAAATAACCACGACCATCAAGTAATGCCGGAGTAGTCGATGTTTCGTCTGCTTCGGACTCTGTTTTAGGCGGCAACTCCCACGGAGTAGGATCTTCCTGGGCCGCCATGCAGAGTTCCATGCTCGCGTCACCGCAGGGAGCACAGGTACAGTACATGTACAGCTTGACATCTGGCTGGATTTCGAATGGTGGCCATAGTTGACGACCCTGTGCTTGCTCAGACTCATGGATGAGCCTTCTTCGAAGGTAAGCTGTGCCATTAGAGGAGTCATTGATAGTAGAAGGTCCATATTTCCCCTCCGAAGCAAGAATAATAGAGCGACACTCGCTGAGAAGCCAGTGATTGAAAGCTCGAATGGCTAGGATTTCCGCGTGACAGTCATGAAGAACGAGGCCCCGACATCGAGGGATTTGCGAAGCCGGGAGACACTTTGCACCGGTTCTATGTTGCTGTTAGCATATGATGTTTTTTTCCCTGAGGGAACCCTAGAGACTTTTGAGACGTACGCAAGACTCACGCATTTTAATGTTTCTGAGGCTGTATTTTCTCCTTTTTTACAGTAAGGAAATAGTATGTATCAGCACCCGGTAGATATGAAGGTGATAATAGATGGAAGGAAACTTCACATAGCGATGTATTGTCAAATTTTGCATATAGATGCGTTGCCAGCATACCCCTTCAATTTTAGGGCTTTCCAGATACGCAAAAGGGCATCATTGGAGGACGCAGAAAAGAGGAAAGGACACGAAAATAGGAACGAAGAAAATTTACGAGGAAGACATACCCTTGCTGACAATAATTGCACTCATCGGAACCCATTCTCTTGACCCATCCGGATGGATCGTGGGCTTGCTCCTAGTAGGCAAGGCATCGAAGTGGGCATGGACCAGAGAAGCTATGCGTGAGGGTAGAGAGCAACGAGATGTTTCCATGTGACAATACTGATCTCCGTTCCCTTATGCTTTCTATTATTCCCAAGTAATTAACCTTAGATCCAAAATAACAAGAAACACTCCTCAGAAATAGACGAATTGAAGTTGGATAGGGCTATCACTAGTACTTCCCTAGTTATTTAGTATCGCAAAAGATCCCGACCAGCGCACGGACCACATACATCTCGGAGCACGTGACACAGATTATCTGGTCGACTTTCAAAGCTTCTTCCCTGGAACTATCGTATAACCAACGTTTTAACAAGAAACAAAAAAAAAAGGAGAGACACAAGAATAAAAATGGCCGACAAACTCCGCACCCTCCAAAACCTCGAGGCGCTCCAGGCCCGCTACGTGGGTACGGGCCACGCAGACACGACCAAGTACGAATGGACATCCAACATCATTCGCGACAGCTACGCGTCGTATATCGGACACCCGCCCCTGTTGTCGTATATGGCTGTTGGGATGGGTGAGCCGAAGGAGAAAGTTCGGGCGATGATGATTGAGAAAATGGTTAGAGGAGCGGGGAATCCGCCGGAGGTGAGTTGGGTTCTTGTCCATCTTGTCTAGTGCTTTGTGCTCTTTGGGGAGTTTTTTTTTCCCTGGAAAGAGTACCTTGCGGAGCTGGGTTCGCTGACGCCGTGTTTCTTCGTCTGTATAGCAACAAGAATAATGAGCCGGGCGTTATCCTACCGTCGATATGTTTCGACTTTCCTGCATCAAGTCTTCCCGCCTCTTTGAAATGAACGAAGCGCCGTGTTAAAAATATCTGGGAGGGTTTCGTCTCAGCTGAACTTGCGTGGCGAGTGATAAACAGCTACGCACTTCGGGACGACCACCGGAATGGGAACTGCGACTTAGATGACGTCGGCGAAGATGGGATGAGGATCCGATGCGAACTGAAGGGATTGATCTAATAACGCATTATGGGAAGCATGGAAGAAGCAAAGAAGCGCCCATCGAGAAACTGTATGCTGGAAACATTATGCCTCCATAGCGCGAGCGTCGACCTCCCCCTGAAGTACTTGCACTCGCAAATGGAGACATTCCGAGGTGCTTTACAGTCTAAAGTACACTGCAGGATTACGCATGGGGATGTGCAAGTGGGTGTCGGATTTTGCCGTTTGGCGGATGGCCAAATTTAGGAATCGCGGTGCATGAGTGCGGACTGAAAGAGAGCGAGTATATGGATAGACGAGAAATATATGATATTGCATGACTAGACCTATTCCATAAAATTGAACGTTAAAACCAAACAATGTAAAAGCCCTGCTCAAACCAAACCCATGCTTTTTTGATCACTGCCAGCCTGTACATGGAAATACAATTCTTGTCGTCTGATATATCTGATGGAGGATAACACAAGGAGAAAAAAATGCAATGCCTGTATCATCCACTTTTTAGCTTGGCCGATGCATCAAGATACAATGAAGGTCATAACCCGAAAAAAATTAAAAGCAGCATAGTCTTCCAAGTCAAAATAACGTAAAACATGATAGACGCCATATCGCAGTAATCGAACATTAAGAAAATCCAGAACCGTCCGTGGATAGACAAGAAAACCTTGATCATATAATCATGAAACATCAACATGAAGGAGAGGGTGTATGCAGATTCTAGTTAGTATATTATTCCGTCCCGTAGCCCGTCTTGTGCCTGTTTCTCAAGGACCGGGTCTGTTCGGTCGCGAGCCTTGTATTCTCCATCTGAAGTCTCCCAATATGTTCAATCCATTTCTGTCTTTCGCTTCGGAGGTTGCCCACTTCATGCCTCAGATGTTTCAATTCTCGCCGCAAGTCCTCAACCTCTGAATTGGTTCGATTCTTCTTCTGCTTGTGGGCCTCAACTTTCTTTGCGACTTTGACCTCCTCCGATTCGACCTTGCGCAGCTGTTTGAGAAGCTTCACTTCATCACGCGCTAGGACGGAAGCTCTCTTGTGAACTTCCAGTGTCTCCAGGCTAGGTTTGCCTCCGGTGGATACCGTGTTTGTTTCATCAACGTGGATGCAGCTGTTGGCCCTTGAATGTCTATTTTCATGGCTTCCTGGGCCTTTTCCTCTGCATGGTAGTTCGAGGGTGTCTGCCTCGGACTGTATTTCTGCTAGTCTACCTTGCAGTTTGTGCTTGCGGGAGTCCAACTTCGCAAGTTTCTTCTCCCTATAGGTTAATTTTTTCTTCGTACTGGCCGTAGAGAGGGTGTCGCTGAGTTTGTCCCCGGAGGGCGTGGTAGTGATAGCAGGGGTAGCAGAGGCGGATGACTCTTCGCCTGCCGGGCAGTCATCAACGATTGAGTCTGCCTGGTGAGACTCTGCGCTGGCGAATGTATCATCCGTCGCTATTGAAGAATCGTCTCTAGCTTCTCCAGGCGTCGTGTTATCTCTGCTGACACTCCGGGATTCTTGAGAAGAGTGACCTGGGATGTAATTGAGAACGGCACGCGGTGCGTACATTTCCAGTCCTGCATTGATCATGTTGCCAACACTTGAAACAAGACCACCTTGCTGATTATTGTCTCCGTCTCCCTCCCCAGGGGCATCCTCGTAGGACTTGTCCTCCGTGTTATCCACCCTCAGAGCAGTCGAAGACTGACCACTGCTTGGGATACCTTTCCGATTCCCTTGTGCTTCACAATGACGACCTTGGTCTACAGCCCGTGAGATGTGGTCGTCTTTGCAGAGCCAATTAACGAACTTGGCGGCGTCCGCGACGATACTTTTTGGCGTGCCCTTTTCAACCATCCATCGAGGTACGTTTCCACCGGGATCGCTCCTGGTAACCATGATCCACTCAACTTTATTTGAATCCTCTTCTTCAGAACGTACTTCTCTGATCAGCTCGACTGATTCGTATTGTCCCCTAACGTATCCATCCCGTGGCGGAAAATTGGGATGGTCGCAAGGTTTAGACACGACCATGAAGCTGCGTGGTTCGCGCTCAGATCCGGCGGCCTCAAGGCCCTTGTCTGTCGTAATTAGTAAAGTAACAAAGTCACGCGCCGATGTTGGACCTGGGAACTGGGCAGATAGACAATAGACCTCGACATGGCCTAGTACTGTCTCATTGTCCGCATCTTTCACCTCGATATACTCCGTTCTCTTGTCTGCTCCAATACCTCGTATGCTGGCAGTAGGACGTTTCCCCTCTTCCTGTTCCTCTTCCCGCATTCGCAGCGTCTCCCCAATCTCCCTCTGCATCTTTGCCTTCCATCTTGAGAATGGCAGACCTTCGTGGACACTGCGGCGAGAGAACCAGGCCCCCTTTCCATCCTTGCCACTAAGCTTGTATACTTCAATATCCAAAGGGTTATCCCTTGGGTTATTGATCCTTATCGGCTTTCCCCACTCTTTCTGCAGTGACAGGAATTGCGGATTAGTCGTTTCGTTGCGAGCTGCAGAGTTGGAAATTCTCGATGGCGAGGAGCCAAGCGATAAGCTGGAACTGGAATGACTGTTATGGGAAGATGGTGGCGGGGGTTGTGGAATAGATTCGATGATCAATCGCGAACTCTTGAAGAGTTCTTGCATATAATTCCGGAGGGAGTCCTGAGAGTCTGGCACGTCCTCCCAGGACTCAGGCGCCAGGCATTGAAGCGCTTGATGTAAGGCTGCCATTTGCCGGTCCAACCTCCTTCTCTTATCAAGAGAATATGGGGGCACCTTTCCACAGAAATGACGTTCCTGTCCCCGATGCTGTTGATAGGAAATATGGTTAAAATGAATCAATAACTGGCCGGAGTCATGCGGGTGCGTAACCCCCTATACAACCAAGGGATCAGTCCGTGGAAGGCGAAATTTGGAAAAGATATGATAGAAAGAATCGCCTGCCACGGAGGAACCGGAGAGGAATCAAGTTGGATTCTGGAATGCAGCCCACTGAATGACGGGTGGTTATACAAGTAACCATCGATTTGTGCACGGGGAATGACTTTGAAGCACCTCATGTATCGTGACGCATTAGAACGATTACCCGGGAAGGGCCGATGAGAACGATCTAGATTCCTCCAAACGCACGACCTCGAGGTATATGAGATTGGGAGAAAATGACAAATACAGGGGATGAGAGAATTCCAGTCCAGCATCACCAAGATGGCGCTGGATCAGACTGTCCTATACTTCGTTCCTCAATCGTTTCTACGTCATGAATCTGTCTTCCCTCGGACGTTGAACTTCACCGGTCGCCGAGCCGAAAGTACCGCGGACCATCAGGAACGGAAATAATTAATTATCGGCGACGAAATACATCCGGATTACTCGAAATACGGGTTAAATTCCCACACAATTTGGGTTCTCATATTTCCAAATTAGGAATATCAGACTACGTACAGCAGCTGAGAAAGAGAAGAAAGAAAGGGACGGAGAACAAAACGTATACGACCGGAAGTCCAGCTTCGAACCTATCGCGCAATGGAAAAGAAAGGAGTACCAGCATCTAATTCTCGCTCTTTCGCACCTGTCACGCAGTGAATGGAGCAAAGAACGAGCTTCCCCAGGGGTAAAACAGAAGCCAGCCCGGGGAATAGGTGATGAACCTATAGAGTCGCGCTAGCAGGTCGTTCAGATGCCGGTTTGCCCCCAATCGAAGGAGGTGTGAAGATAGATCACGGATCTAGATGTTCTTCACTCCACTTCCTTCTGGACCCAATATTCTCTGCCACAGACGGAGATTGAGCTGGGGGAAACGGGCAGCAAGCTGTCCAACGCTGCATCCTCAAAACAAGGCTGCGACAAATAGTACCATGTCGACTACATGCCAGATGCAGTACCGCGGCACCACTGTTGTCGCATGTCGACTTCTCACCAATCAGTAGTCGAGATTGCCAGTCCAGTACGCAGTACCGGAAGTGAGAGCAATTCCACAAGGGTGCAAGGAGGGTGTCACTGCAGCGACAGGTCGTTCTAGCCAACCGGCCGTCGCAGGGGACATTTCTCTCCTTGTCGACCCTAGCGAAAAGCGACAGCAGAATGGAGAAGAATAAACGTCCCAGCACTCTGCACCCATATCATATCCAAGCCGCGAGGCACACCAGGTCTTAATGACATAAATTGTGGGAGTCATAGGAAACATCCGCCAAGGGAGTGCAGTTGAAATCAGATAGCCGACCCGCCGGTTCTTGATGCAAAACACAAAAAAGCAACGCTTGCTAAACAAACAAAACGTCAGACAAAAATACCAAATCACCAAACTGCAGGAGACTAAGGATTATGTTATGTAGATGGATGAGAGCAAAGACGCGATAAAGTATCACGGTTTCGCTGAATCGATCAATGATAACGCCGTCAATAATGCCGTGGATGCTGATGCCTGCATGCAAGTCGTCTGTGTCATAGTGGAGGTCAATCTGTTCTACAAGGCAAAGTGGTGCCGTTAAAGTGGCCGCTCGCGATCCTCAGAGAGAGTGCGATCTCTCGAATAGACGTGATCGAGAGGTAGCAGGGGGCTAGATGGTTGGTCACATGGTCGTCCCATAGGGTAGAGCAAAGTCTTGATACCGGTCCGTCCAACCGAAGCCAGCCATGCCTGCTGCGGTACTGCATGGTTGCACGAGCATACTCGGCAGGGGCAGAGTAGTAAGAGCAGCAGACGTAGTGGGAGCACAGTAGTACTCCGATGTAGAGTAAGTAGAAGTGGGATATGGCTGACTGTAGGAAGGAGCAGGAGAAGGTAGCTGCATGTCGCTCATAGGAAGCCCCGACCACATGCTGGGGTTCGAGTCACCACTGGACGCTGGACTTGGACTGGATGGGATCACTTTCCAAGGCTCAACGGGGGCTGGCTGTTCGACTCGGGTGTGCCACCATGTTTCGGGAAAAATCGAGCTGGGTAGAAGAGGAACGGGACGAAGGACATCCACCACCCTGGGAGGGGGAGGCAGCAATGGAACAAAGAGGTTCATAATGGCCGTCTTTGCCTCATCGCTTCGACCACAAAGCAGCTCGCCAGCGCCATCCTCCTCCAGCCCTTCGAGTGCCTGGACATTAGTGCGATAGACAAACTTGTTGGCAGCCTGGACGAATTCTTCTTGTAGCTTCTTCAGTTGAGTGTCCTTCTCTGACCAATCCCAGGTGCTGGCTGCGGTGTCGACCGAGTAAACGTCTTTGTGGAACTCGACTAACGCCTCGATTGTCTCCGGTGTCAACTTGAAGGCCACTTCGTTCCGCGAGACCATGTCAACATGTACGACGTACGCTTCTATGTGCACCATCTGGTAATTGAACAGGGCCTCGACGAGAGGGTTGTCGTCCTTCCGGAGCTCAGCATCGGGGGCCTTAGGGAACATAACCGAGCATAGTGTCCAGATCGCATTCGGTGACGAGAGCGTCTCCGTCAGACACCTTGTATGTTGGTTAACGTTGTTGAGAGGTCTCTTGACCCGATTCACTCTCTTCAATGTCGCTGTGAGCCATGGCTCCACCTTGTTCAACACCACATTTGGGGACGACCGCGGTGCAAAAGCGGCAGCCGATGCCGGTAGCAAGACCGTTGGCATTATGATCGTGCGCAGAGGACTTGCTTCAGTGCGCACGTCTTAGGGTATCTGATCGTTCGTAATGAGTATATAGTGAAAAAGTCGTGACGAAAAAGAATTCATAAAGGCGACATTCGCCCACACGAGTTGATGTCCAATATCCTTCGTGGTCCAGGGTAATGATGCTCGGATATACTTGAGAATATGGCCCAGCGCCGGCCGTAGATGGAAGCGGTATAGAATAGTAGAGCAGCAGGGTTTCCGTCTTAGGCGGGAAAGGGCACGGGATAACTATTATATGGGAACGGGGAGAAGGGCGGAACAAAATATAGTGTGGGCGAACGCGCGGAAAATAGAAAGAGAAAATAAAGGAGAGGAAGGAGGGTTGGATGGTGGGCGAGGATAACCAGAAGAGGCAACGGGAGGTTGGCGGGGAAGGCTGGTTAGTAGTAGTTATATCGATGGAACACTTCGGCCAGACCGTTTAGTGATCCCCATCGGGGTGAGCGCTCTGCGAGTATAATTTTCTGCTCAATTTTTTTTCTCCGGCTGGACTTCCATTGTGCCCTTGTTTTTCTCCTTCCGGTCGGCTACGGATTGGCTGCAGATGGTGGCATGCAAGAGGGTGATGGATGGCGAAGGCGATGACTAAGCTGCGTAGGCCGGTATACGCTGTACCGATCATACGGTATCAGTACGTAAGGCTGGTACTGCTAGGAAACTTCTCCCAATCTGTCAAAAGAAGACTCTCCGCTGGCGCCCCGGGGTGGGAATGTCCAGGGGTCTCCTGAAGAATTCTCTCTGCACTCTAGATCCCATCATGAGCGCAAACTGCATCTCCCTGATGATGACGGGCGCGTATGAACGCATGCCGACTCGTAGAGATGCTGAGGTTGAAACAGGGCGATGGGTCATCCCATCGTTCTCTAGCCTGTAAAACTCGTCGGGTAGGGCACTTTGCTAAGACCCGCTATCGGGCGACGCCCGCCTCCCAGTACTATGCGAGACAGCTTCATCGTAATACTATGCGCCAAAGAAGGTAATCATAGTAATTAGAGTATTTAGTTCGCGCCGTAGCACCTGTGGTATATTGCAGGTCGATCCCGTAGCACAGTCATGCGTCAGAAGCGTATTAATACCGTCCTAGGGTCTCATCGAGGCCCTTGTTCGCTCTATACGACTAGGGCCTGGCGTTGCAACCACAAGAATAAACTGAAATTAGTTACTTACCAGTCCAAGAGACTCGGAATCTCAAGCTAAGCCCCAAGATCCACACGTTACGGGCCATCCGTACATGTCGAGGGCTGCCTCTGTACCGTCCTTTAAACCGAACATACTATACCATACGCATTCGCTCTGCATCTTTCAATTGTGGATGACAATGTCTCCCTAATCCATTTGTGGTCGTGCACAGCGCTCACATCTTTGGTGTAGTTTCCATGGTCAGCGCCGCATGGCTGCAAGTTAAGCGGATAGATGCCATGAATAGTTAATACCATCGTGCGGAAATATAGGTCATGTTCAAGATTCTGACATAAAAAAATAGATTAAAAAAATAGCGAGATACTGTCTACACCCCCGGTTCGACGCGTTGCCGTGAAAGTTGACCGGGTTTACTTACTGGGACTCTGGGTTGCGGGTGGTGGCTCGATTCGGAAAGAGCATTAGAATATGGATCGTCTCTGGACAGGACATTTTTGTCGAGACTGAGAACTATAGTAGACCTTGTCTGATAGATAACTCCACCTTGACATGTCTCCTGGTTGGAGGTTAAAAAAAAGAGCCCAAGTCTGCGATTACCCTGTCTGGGAAAAGCCGCTGTGGTAGGATATCATTTCCGACTAGAGGACGGTCCAGATAGGGTCTATGAAATGCGAACCATGGATCCAGTTCCGCTTTACCGTTCATGGGCACCGGAAATCCCCGTTCGTAGTGTCCGATGATATAGAACAAGTTACTAAGCCCGCAGCGGAGAGCCAAGGTCACAATAATAGTTAATGGATCGCACTGACCATGGTGACCTTCAAATCCTGAGCGAGAGAGCTTGGACCATGTCTCATGGGTACGGAAGAACATCTTGCGGCGTTGCGCAAACCGATAGCGTATCACTATATACTGACGCGCCCTGCCGTCATCTGATACAGTGTATGATCTTCGATCTCGACCATAGACAATCAGCGAGATTAGCACCAGCAAAGTGCTGAGAAAAGCCCATGTTATGCTCGGTTCGAAACGCATCCAATCCAGCAGGAATTTGGGCGAACTAAGAGGTTCGGTGGAGACGGGCGAGTTGCGCGGCCATAATGGATAACGATTGCTATATCCTGGACCCGAAGCAGGACGATCTAGATGTCTATTGATCTCTGTTCGCCTTGACAATGATCCCACAGTTAGCATCGTGCGCGACCTGTCGAGTCCGTATCGAGGGCCTCAGCTGATGAGGGTCGAGCATCGTGGGGCATTCGATGGTCTTGGGGCACTTCTGACATCGGATTCGCCGAGGGAGAAAAGAGCCGGCATTTGCGCTTCAGCAGATATCCCTGCTATGATCACCGATTGGGCTGCGCCTCGGCGACGGTCATCTCCAGATTTTCTGGAACGAAACGCCACCATTTTCAGCGCTTGTAACAATAATACGCTCGCTAGGAGGCAGATACATATTTGTACCGGAGATGGCTATGAACGGCCTTTTTCGATCTTGACAGCTTCGCATTAGTTACACAAACTCAAAAAGTCAGCTGTGTGCGCCGCCTGGTTGGACACTCTATGTACTCCGTACGGGTGATCTGCCTCGATCGATTATCTCTTCTGCTGGCCCTTTTTTTTTTTTTT
>JAPVCG010000058.1:103047-122335 GCA_029606305.1 Paecilomyces fulvus
TAGCAGGAATCTGGTCACATGGATCCAGATGAAGACGGGACGGTCGCAGCAAGCGCCGGCCACGGAGCTCAATCCCATCCATGATTGATATCTCTCCCACGGGGCAGTATCAAGAATTTTCGCGGCTGGGAGAAAATTAAGGACAAGCCATTGTTCTTCTCTGCCGGCTATGGTCGGAAGTCCCTATGCATGATCGACAGGAAGAGCCTTGGAACGCACATGGAACGTTGCATCGTCAGATCATGCTTGAATTTGGGGGGTCGCTGTGCCCTTTGTCAGAATCGCAGGAAGACTGTGATGTTTTCTTTCTCTTGTAGTCCCCTGTATACATCCATACATGCTGAGTGTGTCCGCATGGGGTTTCCGATAAGATAGAGGATTTAGTTACGGAGTAAGTTAGCTTAGCTGTGCAGCAAAAAGCACCAAGCGCTGCGGCACATGCCAGTGCTGCGCCACGGAATTGCCACACGACCCCTCGTGAAAAAGATCGAAACAATAGTGTGTTATTCTAATGCCTTATGCCTACCAATAATAAGACTGTACTCAACAAAAATTTTCTTTGCTAGTGTTTAAGGACGGTGGCGGTGGCACACAAAGAGATCTACTCTATATGCAGGATGATGTCGACTCAGCTGGACAGGCTCGCTGATCTCGAACAGTGCAAGCATCATACGAGACTCGTACGAGTACGAAGTGTGTCGATCGGATATAGAAATGTTCCAAACCGGTATTGTTCTTTTGACCGCTCCCTCACACAAGTTAGTCTTGAGAGAGTCGTGCAGTAGAGTATGTTTCCCAACCTGCCGCTCGAAACGCGACAAATGAGCCAGACATCGCGGTTGCGATAAGTTGCTTGCACCATCGCGGATCTTGAGCGCCATTCAACCTTTCCGCAGGCGCAGGAAGAGAAACACTGGCGTCTGTAAGATACGTTAAACGTGCAGGTCATCTCTGAGTCACACAGAGATACTCAGTTAACTTAAACCCCGCTTCACCACCAAGACTGCTTAAATCGATACCCTGTCGTCGAGACAAGATCATGGTGGAATCGGGACCGAGGTGCATTTACCTCCCCGCTTCTGTTTCAGATGAAACATTTCGGGGCTCCCTCCTGGCGTGAAACATTTTTTTTTTCTGATGTAGATATAATTGATATCATATGTCGTTCGTAGAAACTACCTACTGCGAGATGCAGCGTTCGTTCCCTGTCATCAGCTGTCGTCCCCGCAGCGGTCGTATTAATCCATGTTCCCCCAACATCGCACGCCCGTTGTTGGATCTTGTTGGGAACCATGGATTTGACCCGTGATCCGCTCCTCCAATCCACATGCTGTCTGTGTTTGGATAGCGATTTTCGGTTCGTGGTTCGTTCTCTCACGAGGGAACCAACGGTTGTTCCCGAGACCGTTGACAGCAGCAATAACCAATCCGTGACCAGAAGGGCCCTTTCACCATCTCAAGGTGAGATGTCAAAGAATAGGCTCGTGTTCTAGATGGCCGTCCAGTCAGGATCGAAATCTCATCTTTATTTCCTTATTCGTTCTTCTCTTGGCCACTAGTCTTGAGATACTAGGCCCTCATTTCTAGATAGTCTCGTAGACCCGGTGTGATCCACCTACCGTTGTGCGGTCTGGACCAATGGCGTATCTTAACCCTCATAGTGGTATATATCTACGCGCGTCGCAGGTATTCGTAAAGTCCATTAGTTGGTACTTTTATATGTTCATTTCCGGTGATAGTATCATCGTTCGTACATGAGGTACTTTTGTAGTATATGTAGATCGTAGTCACGCGTATGATCTCGGAAAGAACCTTTATCTCAACTATGGGATTGTAAGAACCTTGTAGCCCCTGGAAGCCGCGAGAGTACCCCATCTTACGTATCTTCGAGCCGTGTCGGAATATGATTCCCAGTCCCTATAATTCTTGAACCTTCCCGGAAACTCTTTGAGACGCCAGTCCATGGGTGGAGAGATATAGAGACTCTAGAGAACTCCCTTCCTGCTCCACCCATCAAGAGCAATGTTCATCAGCCACTCATATTGATCCGTGAGCGCTGCCTGTGACAATGAAATAGATGGACCTTGCTGAAACATTGCTTATCTTTACATGTGCTTTACCCTGGACGAGGGCGAAGGCTTTCGATAATCTACAGTTTCTGTCCACTAGTTAGCCTTGCTGGACAAACGCTTATCTAAGACCACGCAAGATGCACTCATCAAAGTTTCATGTTTCAAAAGAGGTGCCCTAGGTTCTTCTATCTCTCTAGATTTAGAAATTTAGCATCGCTATACAACATGACATCCACAGCATCAACGTATGGTTTTAAAAGGCTCTTCACTACATTAAATATAATAATTAGGATTATGATAAAATAGGAAGATAACCAAATCAAAGAAGTTTCAGGTTCTATATTGGTGATATCTATACAGAGTGGTACGGCTTTTGGGTAATGGCTCAATGAAAGCCTCACAACACGATGACTAGTCTATAGGTAACAACATCTAATTACAAAAATAATAATTTATCCTTACTTATAACTACTTACAGTTGTTTTTTTATTATTAGAGTGGAGCTGCTCGTCGTGTTCCCTCGGTGGTGATGGCGAGTCCCGGACGACCCAAAAAGGAAGGAAGTGCCCTACATTGACCACATCAATCCTTAACCTCCCAACAAGGGAGCCCAGGTGGCTCAGTGGCAACGGTAGCTACGTGCTACTGTAGCAACTGAACCTTCTAGGCTCTCCGTTCGAACCCTGGAGCGGTCGATGGACGAGGAAATTACCAATATTCTCTCAGACCAGAGGACACCTCCCTCCAGGGCAGCAAAACCCTGCCCGCCATTTGCACAGGCGGGGTTGTCGTAGCATCCTTCCCCTCTTCTAAAGAAGAGGCTGAGGATGTGAGCTTTTTTTATATGCGTTGTGTTCACGTGTTGGTGGTTATGCCCTGTTTTCTCGCAGGTGATGTTATGGTTTCCTTTTTGGGAAGTCCTGATGGTGAATGCGAGAAGAGGTCAAAGGACTACCTACTATAAGGAGTCACATGGGCAAAAGAAACAAACTCGAGCATCAAAATAATACCACTCTAGAAATATATAAATGAATACTTATTCATGTCCCTGTCTCCGGCGGATTATGTGGAAAATCAAGATCGCAACATCTCGTGAAGCTCGCCGCATCTCGGAGTCCCTATTCCTAGGAAAACCCTGGAGGATTTCTCCCATGCCTGTCAAGCGAGAGCTCCACCCACAGAGATAAATAGCCTGAGCTTGCTGGGATTCAAGCATCAGGACCTTCAGCTCCGAGACCGCATATATCGTCAAAAACGTCATATTCATTTCTTGCTAACGCGACTCATTTCTCTGAATGAGTGTCTGATGCCGAAAAGGGAACCTTGCGCACTCTGTGTGGTTGAACTATTGTTATTATGGAACACAGGTTCTCATTAATAGAATGGAACTAGCCACTCCACCAGAATACTGGTTTGGATCACTAACGAACTATAGCCACCTCAGGGAATTGCGTATTCCAGCAGAGAGCCTTCTGTGGTCATCAACAGCCTCACCTCGCTCGACTGGATGTCGAGAGCTCCCAAGTCCGTCATTATATGGGTCCAAGGAGCCCAATGAGATTAGATAATTGGTATTACTTCAAACCTCCACCGTTGACACCAGCATCGGATAAGATACTTGAGCCTCTGGAGGCGCTATGCAGGGACGCTGGTACTGAGTTCCAGATACATGATGGCAGGCGTGCAATATCTCCACAAAAGACCTGGACTAGTAGCTGTCCTAAACCATGTCTATATTCTGAAGATACTTTTGGCTGACCCAAGATCACCATTCAGCAAGACTAAGTAGTGGAATAGCCATCTCTTGCAGTGTCTTGCTCTACGGTTTACTGTGATCGGCTAGAACAGTCTAGGAGCTTACACACAGTAACAGAATAACATTTCAGAATGAAAATCAACTTTCATAGGACAGATGCAGAAGATAGAACTTGAAAATGAAAGTCGATAGCAAATACCATTCCTTGTTCTCTAATTTTTAAGAAATATATAACTTTACTATTGCCATAACAAGGAAGTCGCCGAGAAGACACAAGAGATCATGTTAGCTTACCACTGGTAGCGTATTTCTTTCTCAATATTGCATCCCAGGAGAGGACGTAATTTCTTTCTTTCATCACCCCCGATAGCTACTAAAGAGTGGCATTGGAAACGAGACGGAAAGTAAGTATTCACTCCGTTGAGTTGGAAGAAAAAAACGAAACCTTAGATGGAATTGCATTTGTCTGAACTACATTATCAATCAACAGCCCAACAATAATTTTTTTTTTTCGAGGAATTTGTAAAGCTTCATCAGCCGTGCTCACCTCAACAGGGGAAGAGACCAGGTGACTTGATATTGGATAACCACCCCCGTGGGTGAGTGAAAACGGGGTTATCCCCGGCCGAGTTCCTCGCAAATCGTTCAATGCGCTACTGACGAACCAGTACAGATACCGAAGCTTAAAAGGGCTTTGGGGCTGAACATTACCGAACATGTGGCCTATAAAAACCGTTATTCCCGTCTTGATCTGCGAGGTACTGGCGGAATCAAGCATGGCTTCTGAGTAGAGTATGTGTAGTATAACAACCAACACCTGCTAGGTAATTACTCTAAGGAAAGCTTTTCACTGCTGATCACTCAAGTACAAGAGCTGTGGCCCTGGGTAATCCACTTGGCCATGGAAGGAATTGCAGGTCGCAATTTTTTGTAACGGCTTTTGATTCGTGTAGATGGACTTGATGGTCAAAGCGGGCTGCTTGGCAGCGTAGACAGATCCCTATTCCACTTCTAACTTCCTTGATATACTAACAAGCCGACTAGACAGAGCGAGATCCAGAGCCGGGAGACATGGCCTTGCTATCGTCCGGTGTAGTACACTGATCTGGCCGAATTGGGGCAAAAACTCCGTGTAGATAGTGATCTTGCTTGTGCCACCGATATCACAAGAAAATGAAATACGAGTCCGCTCGAGCGGGGATCTCTATAAATCGGTCTACGACACGAAAAGAAGTCGAGAGTGACGATCTGGAGAAAGCAGATCCGGGACATAAAAGCCAGGAATTGGGCAGCCCACACCGTTCTCAGCTCAGCCTGTCCTCTACCTGCTGGCCGTTGCTTCTTTGGGAGAGAATCCTGTAGCCGTCAAGATGCGCACGTCAACGCTGCTCCCCCGTTCTTCTTTTCAACGGTTCATCTATTGACCCCGACGGGATCCTCATCCGTGATCCAAGCATGGGGTCAATCGAGTCCGTTGTCAGGCGATAGCAATGGACCTGTGATGATGCCAGAGGTGACCCCTGCGGGCGATTCGAAAGAGACTTCGGCATCAATTGCGGCGGCAGCTCAATCATGGGGACTGAAGGAGACTTCCATAGTAGTTGCACCAGCAGCATCGTCAGCTGAGTTGGCTCAGTCCAGTAACACCCCGGCAAATACAGCCTTCACGTTCTACTCAGTCCAAAGGAGACTCCAGTTGCAGTTCCAACAGAGACACCGAGCAGCTCCCAGCCAACAAGTATAGCCTCACAGGAATCCTCTTCAACTCAGAGTGCACCACCGAGTGCACTCAAGGCTTGATTGAAAATGTCTCTCCACTCTTGACTCCCGGTGTGCTTCACGAGGTCACAGCCTCTTAGTCAACGCCAACTCGCTTTTGACTCCAAGATCTGTAAATGAGATACATGGCTTGATTGACAACGTTTCTCCCGCGATGACGGCAGAAGTCCTCGGTGAAAGTGGGTACTTTGCTTGTCAACGCTAACGCCCTATTGACCTCCACGTTCGTTAAAGAGACCCAAGAACTGATCGGAAACACCGGACTGTTGCTTGACAGCGTTGCTCCAGCACTTACACCGGATGTTCTCAAGAAAGTCAGCGGCCTCCTGACCGGTGCTAGCAACTTGTTGACGCCCACATTCGTCAACGACACAAGAGACCTGGTTGAAGAGGTGGCGCCGGTCATTACCCCCGATCTGTTGGAATCCACAGGTAGCCTTCTCAACAATGCCAAGACTCTCCTGCCCCCCAAGTTCGTCAATGAGACGAAAGTATTGATCGAGGACGTTTCAGGGGTAAGTTTTGATAGGAGGTTGATATATGAAGGCTGAAAATGCTGACTATTAGTAGTTGCTGCCGACTGTGCTGAAACTGCTGGGTTCCCTGTGATAATGACTAATGTAATTGAAAACGTGCAAATATGAGAATTGGCGATGTTTCGACAAGCATCAACTAGCTTCGAAAGCTATCAATATGATGACCGACAGATCTGCAACTGTGGTGATTCTCTGCGTCGTTCCGATTCAGCATACCTGATTTGTAGCAGTACTGCTTGCGACCGAATTGGGGTTAATGTTTGGGCAGGATAGCGACTTTCCAGGAGACCTGATTGGTCTCGCAATCCTCACACGGGCAGTGGTAGATATATAGCAGACTCTGAGAGGCGAGTGGCTGTAGAAGTGCCTGCATCATAGTAGCACTGTCTTACATGATACTCCAGCTTAGAGGAGGCCGCACTTTCTCTGTAGACTGGAGGTGTGCCCTCCTAGAGCGCTCGATGCGCCAAGGGTAGAGTATAGAGGCCACGTCCTTGAAAGTTGAGCAGTCTCACCATTCAGCCTCATAGCCAACTTGCGATGATCGTCATAGCAAGACTCCAGATGCAGACCAACACGGCTGTCATCTGCAGGTCTGTAGCGGGAATTAAGACTGGCCCTAGACCTTTAAGTTGAGATCTCCGAGGCTTTCACTTCCTGATATTTCGACAGCACTTTCAGTTCGGTATCCCTTTCTTTAACCTTCTTATCCAATGCTTTTTGAACCTCATCCCTTTTCCTTTCAGCGTCCTCCAGTCTCTGCTTGACTTCCTTTGCCGCCTCTTCTTGTGCTTTCAGAGCGGCTGTAGATGACGGATACTCCTTCCGTAACTGCTGGAGTTGAGCACGCACTTCAACTGCATCAATTGGTGTACAAGTAACAGGGTGATATCGATGAGGCGGTAGCGGTTCCCCAGGAACACGGATATCGGGAAGAAGTGAATGAATCGGAGTCGTACGGGTTGGAGAATCAAGAGGAACCGGTTGAGGTTGAGGAGAATTGGGCTCCGCTGGCGGAGACAAAGGTGCTTGTTGATTCATTTTTAATTAACAGAGGTGCGATCTTCCAATGAGAGGAAGCGATCTGTGGAAAAAGGATAGGGAAGTGTTTCACAGGAAAGGCTCTCTGAAATAATTCCAAGTAGGCCTGACTGAAGGCGGCAAAGTCGGTGGCGTTTCTGCCAGACAAAATAGCTTGACCGCCTAACATCGCCGGGTCCGTGATGCATTTGTACTGCGTCAGTGCAAGACCAGCTCCTCAGGAGTGTCGCTATAGACACACCGGGGCCTTTTTTTTTATGGTGCTCGAAGAAGTATACCGTGCAAAGAGGAATTCTATGCTCATACGACGCGATGCAGGCATTTGGTACGTTAATCCAGAATGGCACCATTAATCGACCGCATGCTGTATTTCCTTGCATGACTCCCTTATTTGTGGTAGCATTGACTAACATGGGAGTATTACAGTCCCAAAGAGCAGAAAGGTAAGCAATAAGCTCCGAGTAATGGATGACTAGGTTACTGAGTACGTGGGTTATAGCCGCGATTCGAACTTACTTTAAGGGTAAGTCTGCACTGTCTGTACGTCACGTACATGGCGCCATGATTCTGAACCAGTATCTCAACAGATAATTGATCTCAACAATGTCCCCCTTTCAAATGGAACAGCATACGTGAAATGGAGCCTTCCAGCGGGTATATCTAACGAACACCGAGGTCATACCGACAAAGCCATGCTCCAAGATCACAAGGCAGCATGGTGGGATTATGAGAAGGTCGTTCATGTTAGAATGACGGTCGATCGGAGTCAAATGTTGCAAGAATGTGACATACAATTCAGTGTCATTCAAGAATTCTCATCCACCGGGGGACGAGGTGATAGGATCCTGTTAGGCAATGTCCGGCTTAACCTCGCGGAATATGTGGACAAGAGCGACGACGATGAGGTTATAACAAGACGCTACCTTATGCAGGATAGCAAAGTCAACAGCACACTCAAGATTGGCATAAGAATGCACCAGATTGAGGGAGACAGAAACTTCATCACGTATGTTGACCCTTAAAATGTTGGATTTCAATACTGATTTTGGATAGGCCCCCTCTGAAATCCGCCATGGTTTTTGGTGGAATCGCCGGAGTGGTCTCAGAACAAACTGATGCTGATGATCTCGGCCAGGTGCCGTCAATAAACATTAAGAGCAGAGAGACTGGAGATTTGCAGGACATGTACCGTCGTACTCTGGCGGCCTCTTGGAGCTGTCGCACGGGGGAGCTGCCGCCTGATCAGCTAGTGGAGGACATTTTTGCCGGTGGTTCTGGCTGGGCACCTGCAGCCCAGAATTCCCGCCCAGAACGATCAGGAAGAGGGGATTATTCAGAGACCAACTCGATGAGCGATGACTCCAGAAGAACTCTTCAGACCAACAGGCTTTCTCCATACTTGGAAAAACGGCCAAAGAGTTCTTCCGGCAACAGTTCATCTCTGGACAGCAAAGGTGGGGAAATCTCGTCAGGTTCGGAGAGCCCTTCCGTCAGGGGAAGTATTTCGCAGCAGCTATATGACAGCAGCACGGGCAAGAAGTGGAAGCAGCGCAGGCCTGTTCCTGAGGTATCCGAGTTTGACGTGCGTGAAGATCTAAGAAGCTGGGAGATTTCTGCGAAAGATTGATCTCGGAAGATTGATTGCCTCGAGATATTTTCTCCCGGATATCTTACTTTCATTGCTATCCGTGATACTATTGACGAATTTCCTGAGGTGGGGGATGGTCATAGGGACGCGGTCATCCATCGTCATTTCACAGACTTCACGTTTAGGTTCGAGCGGCCATTTGGTCCCATACCCTATGTGACACATCATTGATCTCTCACAACAATCCCACCTCGAGAATGGCCCGCAATATCTGTGAATGTTCCGCTCAGACAACTCCACCACAAAAGCCTCTTCTGCGCTTTCGATGGCTGGTTGGCGAGAGCCTTATATTTCCGTCTCTTGTCTCTATCAGCGGTCAGAATGTCCGAAAACATCCCTCGTCTCATGAACATTGAATTCAGGAGCTGCACGACTCCTTTAACTCTCTTACAACAAAATAATTGATCTCATAATGACAGACTTCTAATCTTGGCATCCTCCAGGTGGCCTCTTTCATGGAGCTACTCGTTATTGGTTCTTGCAGGTCAATGATACCAAATGACACTTCGGTTCTTCGCGGGATGTCTTGGGATAAGGAGGTGGACAAACACCATCTCACTCCACAACTGTGTATATAGCTTATTGCAGCACATCAGTTTCTAGATTCTAGTAGGAGATAGTTTATTCAGACCTAGATTTACCGCCTCCCCAACTAGCTTGATTAATGTATACGACACGGGACTGGTCGCTATTCTTTCAAATTTCTAGAAGGGGACTTGATATCCCTTTTCAATAGCAGTTCTCCAGTATGCCTATATTACGTAGTGAATGCCCCAGGCCTGAAACCTGCCCATTTAGGCTTAGCGCTGGACATGTCCAAGCTTCCGCTCCGCGGAGAATGAACTTTTGCTCTGAAGAGAGAATCGATTAACTTTCAAACAAGGTAGTTGATTCAATTTCCTTCATTCCCACATATGTTCTCCCGGCATTCTAGAGATGCAGTGGGGCTCCTGAGACGCCGATTATCCCCTGCGTGCAGAGAAGCTTACTTACTCTCAGTCTCTGCTGGTCGCCACCACTTCGCTCAATACCATGACCAGCCGGACGATGATTCTCATGAATCCCAGTCGCACGCGCGGCGACCCCGAATACGCAGACTTGGCTCGCGCTCTCAAAAAGCACAGAAAGTGGTCCTCGATGTCAACTCCCTAGGTAAACCTGGAGAGGTTGTTATCGTGCCACCTCCGAAAGGCAATAGACGGGTTCGGAAAGAAATAACGGAGGTGTCGGATAGCAACAGCGGACTTTCTTCTATATTGGAGGAAATTGAAAAAGAAAAGAGTGTCCCTGATTTCACAGAAGTTGACGCCAACATTGAAGAGTTCCGTTTGCCCTATGGACCCCATGACAAGCTGAACTATACCGAATGGAAGGATTTGCGCCAAAAGCTCGAACAGTCCTTTACGGCTAGTCAGTTGGGCGCTTATATCTCCGGATTTAAACCGTCCGACTTGATTGGTAGAAAGGATGAGGCCGGGATAACTCAGGGCAATTGGAAACCAGGAACATCTCTCTTTCTGGAGATGGATCCTTCATCAGAGGAGCGCATTTCGGACAGAACCGCCGCAACCGAGAAACTCAGCGGCAAGGGACTTCTTGCCGAAAGGATACTCCGAGACTGTTGGCGTTTGGGTGTCGCTGGAGAAGTTGGTCAACTCGATTTGCGTCTGCCGTCTCATGCGATCGCCTTGCTCCTCAATTCCGAGCATTTCTCCTTCCGCGATTTGGCGCAATATCACCACGCAAAGATTGATGTCACACATTCATTAAATCTCGTGAGGATCACTGGTGACGAACGTTCCTGTACCCAAATCTACGATCAGATCCAGAATGTTACTGCGAGGATACAAAAAGAGGTGGTTAATCTTTCACTTCCTCCAGATGCATCTTACGTCAAGAACCGCCACCTAGCTCCAGAATTCATACAATGGATTGAACAAAATCATGGAGTATTTTTCGAGAGGAAGCGTCGTGACTCTAAGGGCACCATGCATTATCTTTCCGAAAACAAATCTGAAGCAGACGCCGCTCGACGAAACATAGATGTCGCACTTTATCGGAAACGCAAAGGCCCTATACCGTTCTGTACCTATCTTCCTACATCTGAGAAGGCAAGCGCTTATTCAGTTAATGCTGGCGAAAGAGCATCTTTATTTGACAGAAGCACACCATGGTTTCGATGGGCTCTTGCTTCTACACAGACCGGCAGAAAGGGGAAGTCACTGGCGCCTTTCTTTGACCAACACAGAGAACGTCTCTCCAGTGATCTCCTCGAAGTACTTAGGCACGCACCGGCTCTCAATATCAAATCACTTGACCAAAATCACGTCAGCGAAAATCTGACAGCCACGGTTGGACAATGCCTGTTCCTCGACGATATCGACCACAGTGATAGAACATTCGGCGCAGCTCGCCTTGGGGAACTGTCATCGCGCCGAATTTTCGTGGGAAACATTCCAAAAATTGCACCTTTCATACGTGTATTGACACCGTTTCCCGGCACTGATCGCCAAAAAATCCATCGCTTTCGGCTAACACCATCGAGCATGAACTCTCATGCTCTTCCGCCCCTCGATCTTGAGATTGGCGTAGTGCATAATGATAGCAGTTCTAGTTCCAACGCTTCTGTGGTGATACGCAGTGCAAAGGCCGTTCTCTTCGAGAATAGCATAGACTACCTGCTTCCCGAGAGCAGCCAAGACCTTCGGTTCACGAGGACAACCCATTATGACCTGCTTGAGGGCAAAGGTCCGACCGAAATTGCTCTGGGCGAGATGTCCCATCGAGCGGAAGAAGGGCCTCTCATGACGAGCATAATTGATCTCTTACGGAGTCTTCCCTTCCACGCTCAAGCCGAGGAAAGTCAGCAGCGTCCTTCGAAAGTCTTCTTTGATATATCGCTTCCTAGACAGCTTATCCGACCCAGCGCCAGAGACGCCGACACAGCCAAGGGATCCGAGGGATCCGTGGAATTCGTTAAGGGGACGTATGCTTTCCCACCCCTGCTCAAGTTGTCAGCCTCGCGCTTTTCCATTTACGACTTCCACGGAGAGAGGCTTAATTACAGCTACCGTCGTCATCTCCCGCCATTCGGAGACGAATCCACAGTGTTATCACTAGACATGGATGTGATGAGTGATAAGACTATCGATGCAGCCTTAGCTGCTTCGGGTCTCGATACGATGCTCTCCTCAGAAGACGCACTCAAGCAGGAATTCCACTACTTCTACAACACAGCATGCAAATTGGCGTTCGAGCTTGGTGGCCCCGGAACTGCTTTTCGCGACTGATTAGCTTCGTGGGAATATTTGCTCTTTCGGCTGGGCGCATATGCGTTCTATTACGCAGCACTGGTATATGTAATATAATGACGGCAGGCGCAGTTTGATCCATGATCCATGTACAAATGATGGTATATAATTTTCAGGACTATCAGCTCTGAAAAAAATATATATATATAAGCATAGACAAGAAAAAATCTGTTCTCGGTCCAAAAATCGTCTCTAGAAGAGGCAGTATAGTCTCTGGCAATGACGAATAAAGTACTGTCCCAAGGGCCGAGAAGTCTCCTGGACGATGTGGAAGAAACTGTGTCATAGCCGTTGTAAACAGCAGAGTAAGCAGAGAGTTCAAGAAAGGATAACTAAAGTGGTATTTTCCCGTCGTCATTGGTCGTATACCCGTCCTTATATACCCATAAATGAGTAAAAGTCCCTGACCCCTCTTCTGAACCCCGTTTCCCATATCCAGCCAAAATTCAAACCGAACTGGTTAGTTTCCTGGATGCGTTTCTTGACCCATAGATCTTTGGCGCCGATCTTATCGCCGCCGTCACATCCTCCCGGTATCACACCGTGAGCTCTGGCACAGAAGAAGTTCATCGCATCGCTGAATCCGAGATCCCAGCCATAGGGGTAGCGCCAGTGTTCGAAGTGGACTCCTGGCGCGGACGAGTCCCAGAAGCGCGTGTGTTCTGATAGGGAAGCATCCCTAATGTTAGCACGCTGTGCTTCGGCCTCTTTCACCTTGTTCAGCACTTCCGCTTGTGGAATTGTGGTCCAGCGTGGAGGTGGGATGGCGCCTTTATTCACTTGTTCCTTGAAACCCCAGTCGCCGCCATCCATCCAGTCCATCTTGAAAGTCCAGAATGCGCTGCCGGAGGCCTTCGATGTCCACGTCTTGATCTGTTCGTTACCGAAAGTCTTGGTCAGTTCTGGTCGTTGTGAAGGGGCGACGCGATTCCATGTCCGTGTGTCCATCACACAACTATACTCCCCGATGTAGACTGCTACGGCGGATTTGTGATCGGAAACACTGCCTTGCCGGCTCCTCAGTTCTCCTAGCTCTTTCGGGATTCGAGCAATGATCTCCTGCGGTGATTGCGATCTATCGGACTCCGTAAACGTGTAGTACTTGTTCGTAACGATAAATACAGGATTGATAGGAGGACGAGCATCAAGCCTATTTTTAGCTACCGCATAATCGAGACAGGCTGAAAGATTCCATCCATCGCTGATGTAGATAGGCAAAGACGAATCCACGGAGCTTGCGACGGCAAGGATATCGTCATACCACTGATACATACCCGGAGCGTTCCACTGGGCCTCGTTGCATATCTGGAGCCCGATAATGCCGGACATGCCGTGACGCGTCACTTCCTGCAATATGAAAGCGATGCACTCCTTTGCTCTGGAGAGATTCTTGGAACTTTTCCAAAGTTCTGCTTTGCCGGTGTCGGTGCCGCTGTGCCCGTCGGTATTAGCGCCGCCGGGAAGAGCATGCACATCTATCAGTATCCCAATACCCTGACGGTGGCATCTCTCAATAAGTTCTTTCGCGATGCTCCAAGCATTGACGTATACGTCTGCTGGCTCCCCTTCGAAAGCCGTACCTTTACAGAAAGCCGGCCCGAGAGTGAAGAAGCCTATAGGTAATCGTATCGAGTTACAGTGTGCGACATTTTTGAGCCATTGAAAATCGTCATCGGTCAATGCCGTCCGCCAGTGATTCTCCCATTTGGCTCTGGTGGCTTCGAGACCTGAAGCTTTGAGAGAGCTATCAAGCCCGCGTCAGTCGACTTCGCAATCGGAGACATATCTTGACAGAGGCTAGCGAGACGAACCTCTTTATAGCCGCCAGTTCACTGTTTCCTTTTGCGCCATTTTCGAACATGCTCCCTTTCAGCCATTTTTCCAACACAAAAATGGACCCGAGATTCGTTCCATGCTGATAGCGGTAGCGAAATATGTCCTTCTCAGTTGGCGGTACCGGACCTGCTGATGACGACATATTGGCTTCTGCATTAACCGACCGTGCTGAAGCATAGAGTGATTGGTCATAGAAAAAAAAAATCTATGAAGTGGGAAGGATGTTCGTCGACAGTACCCCACTTGGGCAGAATCTCGAATCTGGAGAGATTCTGAGACACTATAGCAAAAACTGTTAAGAAGAAGGAGAGATGATTATCGGCTCAAGAAGATGAGAAGAGGAATAAGTGTACAAAACGGTCTGTACGGATATAGAAAGAGATCGGTTAGCTGAAAGTTTCACATACCATATCCTCCTCGGTACCAGGTGTGCCGTGCAGAACAAGAGAGACAGCAGATAATGGACGAATCAAGCCCAGGACGTTCCACAAAGTATACACGAGGAAGTGGGTATCTAAAAATCTCTGCTATACTCTGTAAGGAGATGTTTCAGAAAAAAAGAGGCCGATACTAAGTACTTGGGACGGGATCGAGGTGGATGAAAGGCGCGGGGTGGGAAATTGAAGTGGATATCTGACGTAGCGAGGGGCTTAGCCTGAGAGTCCGCCATCTGCGTAGCTGTTAATTTACTGGCGCTTATGTCGGGGACCAACACTGAGAGCCCCAACCCAAATTCATCACAATACCCGACTTCGTGGGCTTCACTGTGTTAGTAACTTCCACAAGCTTCTAACTATCCTGGTTCTGCCGTCCTCATCGCTGAGGCCTTGCTTAGTCGTCATCTTCCCTTTCCCCCATTCCTCGCGACTCTATTCGCTATGAAGGTTATGCGCTGGGAGTGACAGTCAGCATGGAACGGACACGGATCGCCAAGGTGTGCACTGAAACAAAGTGGTTTTCTCTATAATTATCTCTTTATGTCTCTAATCTCTTTCTCTTTTACCATCTTAGGTTGAAGATGTGACCTTGGCGCGCCGTGGGGAACAGGTTGTTGGTACACTCCATCTTACTCCACATCATCTGATATTCTCACATACCCCCCCTCTCTCTGAAGAAGCACGGGCACAGGGTACAGTAATTAGACCCAGAGAGCTTTGGATCACATATCCAATTATCTCTTTTTGTACCTTCAGACCGGCACCTGCTGTGTCCAGACAGCCCTCATCCATTCGCCTGAGATGTCGCGATTTCACATTCGTCTGCTTCTACTTTTCAAATGAGAACAAAGCTCGAGATGTCTATGACAGTATCAAGCTATGGACATGCAAGGTCGGCCGCATTGAAAAACTTTACGCTTTTACATACCAGCCACAGGCTCCGGAGAAGGATTTCAATGGGTGGGATCTGTACGACGCCCGGAAGGAGTGGGCTCGACTAGGTGTTGGCAAGGAAGGTGGGCATCCTGGTTGGCGTATCTCGGAGATCAATGTCGACTACACAGTAAGCTTTCGTGAGCTGCAGCATAATATATTCCATCTCTCTAACACTGGCAGTTTTCTCCGACTTATCCAGCACTTCTGCCGGTCCCTACCTCCATATCTGATAACACCCTTAATTACGCAAGCAGATACCGTTCTAGAGCACGAATACCAGCCCTGACATATCTTCATCCTGTCAACAACTGCTCGATTACAAGGAGCTCGCAACCGCTCGTGGGTGTTCGTCAGAACAGAAGTATCCAAGATGAGAAGTTGTTGGCAGCCATATTCTCCACTTCTCGCTCAGAACGGCCTTTGGCAACTTCTACTCCACCACTGCCGGACCCGGATTCTAATTATTCGGAAGAGGCCCCAGGTGCTCCGATAGATTTTGAACTCACCAATGCTGAGGAGCTGGAGGATGAGATGGTGGGCGCGGTTCGCGGAGATGCGGAGAAGTCGCACGTATATGGCGCTCAACAACACAATCTCATAGTCGATGCTCGACCCACGGTAAACGCTTTCGCGATGCAGGCTGTGGGACTTGGATCGGAGAATATGGACAACTACAAGTTCGCTACGAAGGCATATCTTGGTATCGACAACATTCATGTTATGAGAGAATCCTTGAACAAAGTCATCGACGCTCTCAAGGAATCTGACGTCACACCACTGGGGCCAAACCGAGAGCAGCTTGCAAAAAGTGGATGGCTGAAACATATCGCTGGGATCCTGGATGGTGCTGGCTTGATAGCCCGTCAGGTTGGGCTGCAGCACTCACATGTTCTGATACACTGCTCAGATGGATGGGACCGTACCAGCCAGCTGAGTGCTCTCAGCCAGATCTGCCTGGATCCGTATTATCGGACACTGGAAGGATTCATGGTACTGGTAGAAAAAGACTGGTTATCCTTCGGCCACATGTTCCGTTACCGAGCTGGGCATCTCAACAGCGAGAAATGGTTCCAGGTCGAAAATGAGAGGATCGGAGGTGACTCCAATCGTGGCTTTGGAGAGTCTGGTGGCGCAGGCAAGGCTATCGAGAATGCCTTCCTCAGCGCCAAAGGGTTCTTCAACAGGGAAAACACGAGCCGCGACTCCCTGGGCGAATCCGACGGGGAAATGCAGGCCTACGACTCAGAGGTCCCCGGTCCCAAAAAGATCAGCAGTACTTCGAAGCCAGCGCTTCACGAGAAAGAGGTGACCAAGGTCAAAGAGACCAGTCCAGTATTCCATCAATTTCTGGATGCTACGTATCAGCTGTTATATCAGTATCCAACACGCTTCGAGTTCAACGAACGTTTTTTACGACGCCTCCTTTATCACCTGTACTCCTGTCAGTACGGTACCTTCCTTTTCAATAGCGAAAAGGAACGTGTCGACGTGCATGCGAAGGAGAGGACACGGAGCGTATGGGATTACTTTCTGGCCAGGCGGGAACAGTTCCTAAACCCGAAATACGATCCCCTCATTGATGACAATAAACGAGGAAAGGAGCGTCTGATCTTCCCTCGACTCAGTGAAGTAAGATGGTGGCACGAGGTTTTCGGGCGGACAGATGCGGAGATGAATGGTCCCCGGCATGGAGTCTCCCCCAGCCGCGAGAATTCTACTGGAAGGAGAACGCCAGTTCTGACGGGTGTTGAAACAGCCAAACAGGCCATGGGTAGTGGTTTGCCTGGAAAGACGGTGCCTGCTGCAGCTGCAACGGGAATGGCCGTCCTGACAGCTGGACTCTCCAACCTGGGCTTGCCTAAGAACAAGGAGAATAGCCAGGGTTCCAAGTCCTCCTCGAACGGTACCAGCGAGATGGAAGTTGAAATGCAATGAGAGCATACATGACGCATGTCACGACATTTTGCAACAATCATGTTTGTTTCGCAAGCGAGAGGCGTACTGGGTGGTGGCATGGCATGGTTGGGACAGCTGCGGACGACTTCCGCGCGATTGAGCTATGAGTTTGGAGCATGATACATCGTCCTGTTATTGAGTGCATCTCCTTGAAGAGTTTGGAGTCTGAATCAGATCTGCACGCTTTTATTTGCGTTGATGGTTTTTATCTGATTTTCGTAGGTTGGCCTTGGGGAAGCAGTGGTCTCTGATGGCCACCCGTAGATCTCGATCTGGGAATACTGATATGATAGGACTGGATAATCAGAAAGATGGAGTTACAGCTAGTCCTAGGAAGTAAATAATCATACTTCATACTGGGCCATCCCGATCGGGCAAGGCGGCAGAGTGCGTGACAAGCGAGGGCAAACCCCAAGCCCTATCCGAAAAAATCCCCCACTAACGCGGAATCTCTTAAAACATCACGACCGCCGACCACCTTCGATCTCGACCGACTTCCCCAACCTCGGAGCTCCGCTACATCGCCCAGCGTCCTCGGCCGTTTCTCTTCGACAATCCAATTCGATCAGCAGAAACGCAATCATGGCTGCTACCCAGGGAGTTCTCTCGAAGCGCCGCAAGTTCGTCGCTGACGGTGTCTTCTACGCCGAGCTGAACGAGTTCTTCCAGCGCGAGCTGGCTGAGGAGGGTTACTCGGGCGTCGAAGTCCGTGTTACTCCCACCGTCACCGATATCAGTATGTCGCCATTGATTCCATTGCGTTTGTCAGGGTTCTGGGATGAATAAAGAAGAGAATTGCGTTGAATATGCGGTGGAAACAAAAAAAAAGAGTTGTTGATATTGGCGCATCGATGCTAACGGATGCTCTTCTTTTCCAGTCATCCGTGCCACGCACACCCAGGAGGTTCTCGGTGAGCAGGGTCGCCGCATCCGCGAGCTTACCTCCCTGATCCAGAAGCGCTTCAAGTTCCCCGAGAACTCGGTCTCTCTCTATGCCGCCAAGGTCCAGAACCGCGGTCTGTCCGCCGTCGCTCAGTGCGAGTCCCTCCGTTACAAGCTCCTGAACGGTCTTGCTGTCCGTCGGGCATGCTACGGTGTTCTCCGCTTCATCATGGAGTCCGGTGCCAAGGGTTGCGAGGTTGTCGTTTCCGGAAAGCTAAGGGCCGCTCGTGCCAAGTCCATGAAGTTCACTGTACGTCTTCAGTCTTATCTATCGATGATTTTGGTTATTTTTGGGGGGTTTCCGATATGTGAATGATATTGGACATGGTGGTTGGATATAATGGAGGCATATCTTCGAGAAACAGGAAGCTAATGGCATCTTCACCTTCACAGGACGGTTTCATGATCCACTCCGGTCAGCCCGCCAAGGACTTCATCGACAGCGCTACCCGTCACGTTCTCCTCCGCCAGGGTGTCCTGGGTATCAAGGTCAAGATCATGCGTGGTTCTGACCCCGAGGGCAAGTCCGGTCCCCAGAAGACTCTCCCCGACTCCGTCACCATCATCGAGCCCAAGGAGGAGCAGCCCGTCCTGCAGCCCATGAGCCAGGACTACGGCGCCAAGGCTCTCGCCGCTCAGCAGCTCGCCGAGCAGCAGAGACTGGCCGAGCAGCAGGAGGCCGAGCAGCAGGAGGGCGGTGCGGAAGCGTACGCGCAAGAGTGATTTGTTTCTCTTCTTCCGTCGTCCTCATCTTCTATTCGGTCCTGTTCTCTCTCACTTCCTGTGTTTCCTACTACCCGCAATTAACTACAACATGAATTATTTACTTCCTCTCATCAACCTGGACACTCATATGAAAAAGCTCTTGATTGTGTTTTCGTCTTGGGTTCCTTCGCGGTGGGAGAGTACCTGATTCTACCTCCTTTTATTCCTACCCTAGACCGAACCCGGTGAAAGATTATCTATGATGCATACGAGATGACAAAAATGGGAACTCCCCCCCCCCCCCAAAAGCGGTCTGTCTCTGGAGTATGGGGC
>JAPVCG010000058.1:122407-161943 GCA_029606305.1 Paecilomyces fulvus
ATCCAAAAAATTCTGAAACTTTCATATATCTCTCTCCATTTCCCTGCTTGTCCACTTACAGATATAGGATACCCCTTTTTGAACGTAGCGTAGAAGCGCAAGGACCCGCACCAGCATACCATAGTCACTTGATTGCTATAACGTATCACTACTTCTGGAAATCCCACCCACGTATGGCGGTATCTACGCAGCTGCTCTCCTTCTGCAATACAATCGACAGCCTATCTTCTTATCTTGGACCTTTTTTTTTTGGTAAAGTCAAGCACCTTTTCGTGTCATCATCTATCTAAAGGGCAAGGGACATGTACATTAATCGACATTGTCTCCGAGATATCTTGCAGTTTTCTATTTGCTTTTTTTTTTTTCATTTTCCGCCCATTTTATAACTAGTCTCCTGCTTTTCACAGGAAGACCTCAATGTTCAATTCGAGCGTACTGACTGGGTACTTCAGCTCGTACTTTTCAAGAACGGTAGGGTGCAGGATGCCGAAAGCACCAATGACGTGGTCCTTGCCGTTGATACGGACGTGGATGGACGCAGCGTGGCCAGGGAAGTAAGTGGGGTCTGTGTGTAAACAGTTAGAGATAAGCAACAGCTGAATATATAGTGGTGTAGAACTTACCATCGAGCTCCTCAATCCAGTAATGCGAATCGGCGACGGCCTGGTTCTCGAGACCTTCCTCCTTGGTGATGAAGGTACTCTTGAGCATAGCCATCAGACGGTCCAACAGACCATGGACGACCTCGAAACCGCTGGTCTTGCCGTACCAGGCAGCTGCGAAGTGCCTCTCGTTACGGCTCTTGCGCTCCAGGGACAGGTCCTTGAATGCGACGTCGCTGACCTCGAAGATCTTGATGGGCACGCCGTGGTGCTTGTTCTCTCTAATCGTCTTCAGCAGGCCAGGGAGCAGGCTAGTGCGCACAATCTGAAACTCGACAGTCTTGGGGTTAGCCAACTTGACCGCGGTGTTTCCATCGTCCTTGCGGTTAAGCCAAGCAAAGTTCTCGTCGTGGGAGCATAGGATCAACGGCATCACCTCGGACCAGCCAGCCATGGCTGCCTCAAATCTGAGGATATCCGTGAGCTTGTTGACCGGTAGTGGCTGAGCAATCGTGCCAGACTTGCTCGGGAACGATCGAGGAAGCTCATTGAAGCCGTAGGCGATGGCCACGTCCTCCATGATATCTGCCTGGTGTAGCACATCAGCACGGGTGGGAGGCACGTCGACATCGATGAGGTCGGGGGAAGAGGATGGTCTAGCCCGGTAGGCCATCTTTGTCAACAGATTCGAGATCTCAGCGGGAGTGAGATTCAAATCACAGCACTGGTTGATATACGAGACCTCGGCCTGGGTGGTGCGAGGACTAAGGTCAGGAACCTGCCGACTTTCCCCGTTGTGCTCTGAAACGATCTCAATAGGTTCAACCCTGTGTATTCTGGGTTAGACTTGTATTACTCTCATAGAACCACTAGCAGTACGTACGTGAAAGGCTCGGAAGTATATTGGGAGAACATGGTGACCATGATCTTGTTCACAATCTCCAGCTTCGTCTTATCGAGAGCCGTAATTTCGATGAAGACATTCTTTGTGCTCAGTTTGATCTTGGAGTGATCACCGTTGATAATTGGAGGAAGCGAGCAGACAGTTCGGTTAGAGTCGTAGATGACGGGGTACACTGGAGAGTCTCGAATGATGTGGAGGTACTTCCCGAGATGCTTGTCTTTCTGTCGCTCTGTGTCAGCCGTATGTCTATTGTTGAAGACTATAAAAAAAATCTTGTTGTACCTCATAGAAAGTCATCAGTTCTTCACCGTTCATCTTCTTTGTCTGGTTCAGAGGAATGAAGCTGATCTCCTTCGGCGGAAGGGCCTCATAGGTGAAGGGTCCCTTGATCGTGTCCAAATCGTGTGTTCCAATGGACACCAGCGTTCTCTGACGGGCAAGGTTCTGGTGCAGCTTGTCCTGAAGGGCGATGAACGACTCGTAGCGAGCTTCATCGAAGGTGATATTCCTGAGAATCGCTCCCGAGACGTATGGTCTGATTTTCATCGTCTGCAACCTTGTTCAGTAAGTGCTCATTCCCAGAACAAAGGTTCCTCTCACATCTTCCTTGACAATGAGCTTCTGAAGCTCTCCACCCGCCGGGGGGACCAGTCTGTAGTTCGGCAACGGTTTTCGACCCAAGAAGATGTTGAGCATGAGGGCAATGCCCTCGAAGCAGAGGAGATCATATCTGCAGTTTTCTTAGTCCGATTATACCTTCCAAACCCACATTGTAAAAAGCCATACCGGTTTGCAGGGATTTCGATTTTCAATTGAGGGGCTTCTTGCTTCCCGTCAACGATCGGTCGCTCAGAGTACTCCGTCTGTATCACATCAGTATACTGTCGCAGCAAGAATCCAGTCGCAGGTGTATATATTACATCTTCGTCAAGCTCAATACCTATTCATCACAGTCAGCCTTCAACTGGTCCCATAAAAAAGCCGCCGCACATAGAACATACCGAACTCGAAGCACAGCTCGTCAAACTCCTCCGTCGTGTAGCTGTGCAAAATATGAATCAGCCCATTGACCAGACCTCTAATGGAAAACGGAATTGTGCGCACTTTCGACCTAGCTCCTTGAAGAGCGCGGCCTTATCAACCGAAATGGTAGGCATGGTGAGAGGGCTTCCCCGCGCTACCGCGAAAAAGATCGTTTGAGAGGGTGAAAATGTCCGAACGGCACTGCGTCTTTGGGAGCTGTGGTAGAAGGAGTACAGAGCTTCACAAAGGGAAGCTGATCGACTGAGCAGTTCTGGTAGACCGTGTCCCAATATCCCGTCAGTCAGTCAGTCAGTCAGTCATCAAGGCCGTGACACATTATTTGAGACTCTAGACACTCCGAAGCGCTGGGCACCGCCACACACCCCTCTGCGGCGGCGGCTTTCTCCTACCCTCACCAGCCACAAGTTCAGTCGCGCGCTTCGAAAGTCGCTCTAGTTTGCCTTCTCCATCCAGGCCGAAAAGTCGAGTTTCGATGATACAGCTATACAGCTTTGTACCAGCAGTATTCAACACTTTTATCTCCACGATGACCAAATCGAGCTTGCAGAGGATGAGACGCTTGATCTTCAATGACTAATTCAACTGCTAATATACATAGGAATAGTTATGATGAGGAGGTACATATCAGAATATTAGAGTGGTTCCACGGTCACTGTCTGGGTAGTTCAGTTTGTAGGTAATCAATGAGTTTATCCTTCTCCTTGAAGACTGTTCTTTCACGTTCTCCCTCAAATAGACCCCAGTATCCTAACTGCTCCCACGGGTCAAGGATTATATCATCCTCTGATAGGTTGTCATACTTCTCAGCATCTTCGAGGTCCACAATGAAGCTATATCACATCAGCGGGGATCGCTCACCAATGATTTAAGAAAGACAAACCATTCCCCAGTTTCACAGTTCCATATAATATTGTCTAGACGGGGATCACGGTGAACGAAACGGAGACTAGTAAATTCCCTGATGGCCATTAATAAACCTTCATTTCGAAGTCTTTTTCATTTCCCTTCCAAAGTAAGCATAATCACATACCATAAAGCCTTTATAAATGCAATTCGCACGCGGTCCTGCTCCTCTTTCGTGAAACTGTCAAAATTACGTAAATTTTCTCCAGGGACTTTCTCCATCACGATATATGCAATGTATCCACCGGGAAGTGTGTCATTATCGCCTTGTGTCCCAGTAGAATAAGCGAGAAGTTTGGGTGTGCTCGTGCAGCCGTCTTCTGTTAGGCGTTCCAGATTAGAAATCTCACGGAGAATTTCCTCACTAGGTCTGGAATTGTCACGTTTACTCAAGGAAACAATCCTGCCCAGGTTAGTTCATCTTGATTCATTTAAATTTGTATAATTTGTTAGGAAAATAGATAGACTACTGCTTCTTGATTTTCAAGATATTGGGACTTTTCGATGGTATATCAATCCGAGTAACAGTATAGACCTCATGGAGCTCCAAGGCGTTTTGGTCGAATAGCTCTCGCGTCTTCGTTGTCAGTCTATCACCAATTTGCCAGGACCTTGAATCCAATTCTATGAAACAATTGGACAATGATTTCTCTTGTCGAGGGGTACTAGAAGCCATCGTTATATATTGGACACAACAAAGTGAAGTCTCAGAGGTGTCCGTGCGGGGTGGGCCGAATTATTTCCGCGAGGTCAGGTCAACTTGTAGTCAGCAAAGTTCCCCCCAAAGGCCAGCCTGAGCCAAGCACCATCCAAGCTCACCTTCCAACATTTGGCCAGGACCGCATTAGAACATCGTAATAGACCGCTCGTTCACTTCCCCCACCCCCGCCCCCCTCCCAAATCTGTCGAAGAAAACATCCTTCGATTGTCGTTGTTGGACTCCGAAACCCCTCGGTACACCGTCCAATTATTGAGGTACGTCCTGCTCCGCTGTCGCGGCTCTGCGTCTCCTGCGACGGCCCAACCCCACGAAACCTCAGTTTGCTGAATAACCCATACTCGTGATACGACCAACAACCAGCCCCTGGAGGTGGTGCTAAAAGCTGTATCTCTAGGAAATCCCTGTTCTACGACGCTCATGAAACAACAGCACATCTAAATAATTCGAATCGTCTTTGTTTGCTTGATTTACGGGATTGAGCAAACTGCCCGGTGACAACAGTTTCCGAGGACCTGCCACATCCTCGCCTGTCCAGCCCTTCCTTCAACGCGACATACACCACACACACACGGAATCCGCGATGGACTCTCAGGGTGAGAATGATGAACTCTATCCCATCGCCGTCCTCATTGATGAGTTGAAGGTATGTTGGTGTCAACATTATAGGGGACCATATGATATGGCCTAGGCACGTGTCATGACTGACCACTGGAACGTCCAGCACGATGATGTGCTCCTTCGTCTCAATGCGATCCACCGTCTGTCCACCATTGCACTGGCATTAGGGCCAGAGAGAACGAGAGACGAATTGATTCCGTTCCTTGACGGTCAGTCCTGGTTGAGCATCCTGTGGCATACAAAGAACAAATCTGACGCAACCCCTGGTAGACTCTGTCGAGGATGAGGATGAAGTACTTACCGCTCTGAGTGAAGAGCTGGGAAATTTTGTCGAATATGTTGGTGGACCGGAGTATGCACATGTCTTACTCTCTCCCCTTGAGAATCTGGCGGCAATCGAGGAACCACTGGTTCGAGAAAAGGTTGGGAGAACCCGCCAATGTCGTAGGACTGGATGCTGATGTCTCTATAAGGCCGTTGAGTCCCTCAACAAGATTTGCGAGCAGCTCTCTCAGAAGCAAATCGAAGAGCACTTCATACCGATGACCCTTCGCCTCTCCAAAGCAGACTGGTTTACCTCAAAGATCTCCGCCGCAGGTCTGTATAGTGTGCCATACCGTAAAGCATCTCCGGCTCTGCAGCAAACCCTTCGACAGCAGTTCGGTGGCCTGGTACACGATGACACGCCGATGGTGCGGAGGCAGGCCGCAAACCACCTTGCCAAATTCATTAAGGAGATGGACACTCAAGTCATCATCGACGAAATGATCCCTTTGTTCCAATACCTGGCGAGTGACGATCAAGATAGTGTCCGCCTGCTTACTGTCGATATTCTCATCTCGATCGCCGAGGAGATACCAAAGGAGCAGCAGTCAAGTCACGGTGTTCTGTTGACTTCGCTGCGAAGCTTATTCGAGGACAAGAGCTGGAGAGTCAGATACATGGTGGCAGATAGGTTTGAGAAGGTAAGAAATGGTGTCGGTTGGGAGGGAAAAAAAATCTCCTTCAGAAGCTGACAGTTCTTTCCTCAGATTGCCAAGGCAGTTGATGATGAAGTGGTCACACGCGATCTCGTGCCGGCATTCGTGAAGCTGCTGAAGGACACTGAGGCTGAAGTTCGCACAGCTATTGCTGGACAGATACCCGGTATTTAAATTCTCAATGGGCCTCTATGACTTCGACTAACAGATCCTAGGCTTCTGCAGCCTCATCGACCGGGAGACGCTATTGAACGAGATCATGACCAGCATTGAAGACCTTGTCTCGGATCCTTCTCAACATGTGCGTGCAGCTTTGGGTACACAAATCAGTGGACTTGCCCCTATACTTGGGAAGGAAGAGTGAGCGGATTCCGGTTCTCTATTGGTCGTGGTCTTCACGGTTTGCTTACAGTGGCGCAGGACAATCGCACACCTGCTTCCAATGTTCTTGCAGATGCTCAAGGACGAATTCCCCGACGTCCGTCTGCACATAATCTCAAAATTAGAGCTAGTAAACAAAGGTGGGACTTACGCTGTGTGACTGGAAACAGTTAACTGACATCTCACGTAGTGATCGGCATCGAGCTACTATCCCAGTCCCTACTTCCTGCCATTGTGCAATTGGCCGAAGACAAGCAATGGCGAGTCCGTCTGGCTATCATTGAATATATTCCCCTTCTTGCTAGCCAGCTGGGTGTCAAGTTCTTTGACGAGCAGCTGAGCAACCTGTGCATGGGTTGGCTGGGAGATACGGTCTTCTCTATCCGAGAGGCTGCCACACAGAACTTGAAGAAGCTCACAGAGGTATTCGGTGTGGAGTGGGCGAGCCAGTCGATCATTCCAAAGGTTATGGCCATGGGGCAACACCCCAACTACCTTTACAGAATGACGACATGCTTTGCAATCTCTGTAAGCTGATAATCTACTCTCATCTAAATTCTACTCTCTAACTAGAACAGACTCTCGCACCCGCGGTCAGCATCGACATCATCGAGTCCTCCATTCTCCCTATTCTGGAGAGGCTAGTGTCCGACGATATCCCCAACATTCGTTTCAATGTCGCCAAATCATATGCAGTGCTGATTGACACGCTGCGCCGCCTGCCGGCTGAGGGATCCCTACTAGACCTCGAGAAATCTAGTGAAACGAAGACGCCTTCGCCAAAAGGCCAGGAGCTGATCCAGCAGCGAATCTTGCCCAACTTGGAGAAGCTACAGGAGGATGATGATGTTGATGTGCGATACTTTGCTACAACCGCCGCGGGCGGCCACGAAGAGGTTATGCAGACCTCGCCGTAAGGTTGTCACAGAGCACAATATCTTCCAATTGGATGCCTCCGCTGCTGATGTAGAAAGATTTTTCTCGGTGGATACGGGAAATAGCACCATTGCTTACAGGTGCAAACCGGAGGTGTACCTTTTTTTTTGTCAGGTTAGAGACATAATCAGCATTTTACAGGGATGAAAAATGCTCCGTGGCGTTTCACTTTGCCAATGAGATGTAGAGACCAAATCGTCAATGAAATCGCTTGCCATCTAAGCCGCTCCTTATGGAACATGAATATCAGAGACTGATAGATCAGGTATCTTGCACAGGGAGTCATTCTTCATCTTGTAGTGTTGATTCATATGGTAAGGGATGGCAAGTGTCAATGTCATCGAAAGAATGACGCCTGTCTTGAGGTTCTGGCCCGATGCAACAGCTTGCGGACAGCATCGAACATCTGTTATAATATATTTTTCTTTGTAGTTTCCCAAATGTTCGGAATAATTCCGCTCTAGCATAAGATATAACCATAGTGTTCGAGATTCAACCTTGGAAAAATATATTGCCCAGTATTGTTCTACTTCTATTAACGGTAGCATTCTTATAGAGCAATATTCCTAAATTCGCTCCCTCTACAATCAATACTTCCCGCACAGCGGCTAAGCAGCAAATTATTGAGATCCGGCAATTCATAGGGGCGTTCAGGCCACCAGTTTTGACGGGTTTTGTACAAATATGGATCACTTTCCCGGAATGTCCAATGGCTTGCGGTAATTTGTCAGCTCAGTTCTATCGGACACCTTTCTTTTCTGTTACCAACAGCTGCTTCTCGATATTTAACACCATTTTGATCCCGATGAATTCATTCTTTCTCCTTGAATAGATATTTATTAAACCTCCGCTCCTTCGCAGTCACTTGCTTGGTTGGTGCTCGTTTCCCTCCCGCCGTGAGAAAAATATACATTAGGAACTCAAAGAGCACCCTTGCCGGTGTTATAGGTCCAGGGGGATCACTCAAGAAATAATTAGATATCTCGTTCTTTCCTCTAGTGACCAGTCACGAATTTCGAATCCGACATGCCTCTATCATGGCCCTATCACTTCGTCTCTCTCTCACGGGCTGAGGTCCAACAACGCCGCGATGTTCTAACTATTCGCGGACATTACGCTCAATACTCGGCACTTGCTATCATTGTTTTCGTCAGTCTCTATACACGTCTTTCAAAGAAGAACAATTCTGCACAGCAAGGAGCCACCAGAAGTACTGTTCTCGGAAAGGAGAGTGTACGTGATAGTGATGTCCGAACTACCTTTAGGATTGATCGATCGGGACTCCACAGACAGGGGATATCCTGGTGGGATTTGCCGCCTATTCAAGGGTGGAAGGAGACTCGCAAGCAGTATCTTCTTGGCCTGTCCTGGCTTGCGTGGCTGTTGATGTTGTCAGTGTGGAGAACTGGAAATGGTAGGTTAATGACCAGTCACGTTCGCGAGATTCTTCTATGCAGCTACTATTATTTGCTTCCCCTGTCTTTATGTTTACGTGGTAGTTGTCATAAAGTGCCAGATCCTATAGATTGGCCGTACCATGCTAAAATGGCGTAATTGACAGATTATCTCCATCTTACGAAGGCCCTGGGACACTTTGCACTCGCCCAATTGCCCTTTCAGATCCTGCTGTCGCCTACTTCATTCCTATTCACATCAAATCCCGGATTGCCATCAGTCTTGTCCATTGTGACGTCGATTCCTCAGCCAGCGTTGTCTCCCTACCATCGTCTCTTCGGCCGACTGATCATCCTGCCTCTTCTTTTCGCTCATGCTGTTCTGTACCTGTTATTCTTCGCTCAGTCCAGCCATCCTGACTTCGGAACGTTACTTGCGAAGCGTGTGCGAGATTCAGATGTTCAGTATGGCCTTGTGGGCTTGGTGTTGGCTCTCTGCGTCTTGTTCTTCAGGCGTCCAACTGCGAGATCGCAACGAAGAGCTACGCCAGGTGCTGTAAGTAAGAAAAGACGGACGTTCTATGTAGTTCATCTGCTGTCTGTGGCTGGATTGCTTGCAGCCGCATATTTCCATGTGATCTACGCACGAACTTTCGTGCTGGAATCTCTGGGACTTTTTGGTATCAGTGTCGGATGCTGCTGGGCGATGGCTGTCGGTAAAAGGGGCAGCATTGCCAAGAATCCCAATTAAGATTCAGTAGCGGTGAAGCCTTTTTTTATGTGCCATCGGAAAGCCAATTGAGATGCGTTGACGCACAATGGACGCCAGGGAACTTTCTCTGTCTTGCTCGATCTGTACATGAGGTAATAATGATTGTTTATTCCCCGACGATGACAGTCAATCCTATCCCTTGGTGGAGTTTACCTCGTGGTTGCGACACGCAAAGGACTCCACTGACTAGAGGGAACCGATCCGCGTTTGGCTTAGCCACCGTTGGTAGGAAGGATGATCGAGATTAAGTTGTCGCAACGCAGAACAGAGGTGAAGAATGTCAGTACGGCGTACCCTTGCGATCGTCCAGGATCCAGGTCAGATAGCGCTTCGGATAGTCACCATCAATATAGCTTCAAGAAGAAGTGGACAAGACGAAATCGGGTGGGCAGAAACGAGCAGTCTGATCGTCTCATTAGAAGTGCCCGGTGGTTCCAGAAAAAGTTAGCACTCGCACTTCAGTCCCGATGCGGGCTCAGCGACTCTTCCGCCTGCGCGAAGCTTCTTCCTCTTCTTCTTCTTCTCTGCAGGGTTTCTGCAAGTCTTCTTCTTCTTCCCTGCGAACCAGGATATCTCTAGCAACCCGGGACTCTCCACCTCATGTTTACCTGGTCCCGGTTGCTCTCGCTTATGTGTTCTCTCTCCAGTCTCTTCTAGGGAACCTCATGGCAGGATGCGCCTGCAACGACTCGTTGTCTTGTTGGCGGTGATCACCCTAGTCGGCCTGTCCATTGTTTTGATCAAGGGCTCCATCGAGAGCTCGTTCAATTTCACGTCCAGTGAACCATTCGAGCACAGTCTACCCGCCGATTACAAGACTCTGCTCCCTCCGCCGTCGGAGAAGTCTCATCCGATCGCCAAACTCATCGACGATGCCAATACCAAATTCAATGAATTGCACTCGCGGCAGTCCTCCACTCTAGAGGAGGCCGTGCAGCAGTACCGCCGCCGTTATCGCATGCACCCTCCGCCGCATTTTGATAAATGGTTTGAATTCGCCAAAAGGCATGACGTGCAGATCATCGACGATTACGATACGATCTATAACTCTTTGCTGCCCTTCTGGGCTCTGGAGCCAAAGACGATCCGTGAACGAGCGCGAGAGACGTTGGGTTACGACAATGCGATGATTGCTGTTTTGATCAGGAATGGCAAAGTCACTAAGGTCGAGGGGGGTGGAGATGCGCGCAAGTGGCAGCGGGAGGCGACAGTGAGCATGTTGGCGAAGTTCATTGAATACCTTCCTGATATGGATCTGGCCTTCAATACGCACGATGAGCCGCGCGTCATCCTGGACCACGAGGACTTGCAGAGACTGGTGAACATTGCTTCAGACCGGATCACGGTGGCCGCCTCTAAGCCGGCCTCCCCGAGAAATTCATGGTCCTCGCGGCCGTCGGATGTGAACAGAGGTGACCGGATCGAGGAGGTTCGCACGACTCGTTTCAACCGCTTTGCTCATCAGCCCACGTGGACGAATTCACGGATTTCGTGCCCCGTGGATAGTCCAGCTCGAGCACTCGATGAGGACACCCCTGATAACACTACTGCATACTCTTACGGCGAGCTAGGCTTCGTCTACAATACGACTGCCTTCTCTGACATCTGCCTGTCTCCGTCCCTGAGAAATACCTTTGGATTCTTCGACCGACCCAATGCATTCGACATCGTCCACGATCTATTCCCGGTGTTTTCGCAGAGCAAGATCTCCAGCTTTCAGGACATCTTGTACCCTAGTCCGTGGTACTGGAGTGGCAAGGTCCCATACGAAGCCAAGAAGGATTTCGACTGGGATGCTAAGAAGGACAAGCTGTACTGGAGGGGTTCAACAACCGGAGGATTCTCTCGAGAGGGCGGCTGGCGAAGACAGCACCGACAACAGTTTGTCAAGAAGATCAACGCTCCCGATACCACTCTCGTCCTCGAGAAGAACGAGCAAGGCAGATGGGCCACAAAGAGGGTCTATCGCAAGAACTACATGGATTGGTTTGATGTCAAGTTCACGTATATTGGGCAATGTGATGCGGATGACTGCGCAGCGCAGCGAGAGTTCTTCGATGTTGTTAAGCCTGCGGGCCAACAAGACGCCTGGGCTTACAAGTACCTAGTGGACATTGATGGCAATGCTTTCAGCGGTCGTTACTATGCCTTCATGCTGAGCAACAGCTTGGTCTACAAGCTTGCCGTCTTCCGTGAGTGGCATGACGAATGGCTCAGACCGTGGGTGCACTATGTGCCTCTGAGTTCCAAGGGCGACGAATACGTCGAGAGCGTACGATATTTCATTGCCGAGGATGAGGGAAAGATTCAGGGCCCGCGGCTAGCCAAACAGGGCAAGGAGTGGGCGCAGAAAGCGTTACGGAAGATTGATCTTGAGGCTTGGCTTTTCAGGCTGTTGTTAGAGTAAGTGAGGCCCTTTCCAACGTTGACATTCCTTGCTAACTCGATTCCAGATACGGACGCTTAGTCGATGATAATCGGGACAACCTTGGATTCTCTCTGTGATTCAAGTCGGTTTTGCCTTGGTCATACATGATTATTGTACCTCTGTATATACACCGCTTTCACTTCGACTGTGGTTTTCATTTCATGGCTGCCATCATATCTAGCCGGTGGCCCATATCTTGTCCCTCTTGCATTTCCTTACTCTCTACCATCTGAATACCCTTATCTGTTGCTACGATTGTCGGAGGCATCCCTACTTCCAGGGACTTGGTTGCATATTTAGAGGCACTGGCGTTTGACATACGGAGCATTTGAGACACCTAGTATCTTCCTATGGGCACTTTTGTGTATACTGCAATAGTGGCCAAAAAGAGAGTCGAATGTATGGAAATAAAGATCTTGAGAAAGTTAGACCATGATTGACCGGAATCATCTCCGACGGCAATGCGGGCATGGGTGGATTTGACCCCAGCGCAGCCCCTAACTATCAACAACCTAATCTTCGGCCATGTTTCATAGATAAGCTCCTATCGACCACTCGCCATGAACATCATCTCAGAAGGTGCGAGAAAAAAAAAATAGTATAGAACAGAACCCCAGGGGGAGGGCGGCAAAAGAACGTCTGCCACGATAATTTCGTCCTTGTTTTGCCCGCGGGTTCTGGCAGCTGGCTATGAATTGATCGGGGGTAGATGACGCTAATGACGCGGTTTCGCCGCAGCTCTGCGGCGATTTCCCTGGGGAGGCGGCCCAAGAGGGTAACCCTACCTAGTATACTAAGCCAGGGTAGAAGTTTCAAGCTCCAAGCTCAACCGGGATTGAACATTTACTTTGCTGAATATATCGGACGTTCTCTGAATCTCTCTTTTAGAGACAAAAAGACTGACTTTCCTGTCCCTCTTTTCTGTGTTGCTTGTTAGTATAGAGCGGAGGCCGACAGCCTCCTCCAGCTCGTTATGGCGAACCGCGTGTTGAGAGCTCTGGTCTCCGTTCTGTTCTTCGCATACGGTCTATTCACTTGGTTCCTATATGGACTCACTGCTCTCTCGTCCGGACAATTCTTCTCACGGACGTCAGAGAAGGAGGTCAATGAGTTGAAGCTAGGTATGTCGTGCCTCTACCGTAATTTCGCTGTTGATTGACTGCGACGTACCGCAACTACTACGTTTGGAGCTAATCGGGTATCGAGTTTACAGCTAGGGATCGATTCTGGAATCTATCCAAGGAGTTCTGCGGTCTCTCTCATCAATTCCTGACCCTCCGCAATGGCTTCAAGTTTCATTATCTCACCAGCGTAATCCCCGGTAGTGCTACAGCTGCCCGTTCGGACAAACCGTTGGTCATTCTGATCCATGGCTTTCCGGACAGCTGGGCACTATGGCGCCATATCGTGTCGTCCGCTGCGCTTCACGAATCCAGTATCTTGGTTGCTGTCGACCTTCCCGGACACGGGGGGAGTGATAACTTGGGTGAATACTCAGCGACAAATGTACTGGAGGGTTTGACAGAGTTCATAGTTTCTCTCCGGGAACAATATGGTATCGACCCTGTAGATTCAAAGCCTCCGAGAAGGGTTATTATTGTTGCTCATGACTGGGGCTGCATTCTGTCGATGCGCTTGGCTGCGGAAGCCCCTCAGGTAGCGGACAGGTTCATTCTTACTAATGGACCATTGGTAGGTCTTGTATCCTCATTGTACGTCAGAAGAAACACTGTTAATTATTCGCTCCATGTAGCCTGGCCTGGTCGCCTCGAATGCGCGGCGCTTGCTCTCGTCGGCCGTTAAGATGTTCAAGACGTCATTGAAATCGCCGCTCCGCTCACGCTTGACATATGTCAAAGCGCTCAAGACCATCAGCCCGGTGTTTCGCCAGATTCGTTTGTCAGGATACATTTTCGTTATGAACTTGCCTGTACTCTTCGTCCGTGCCTTGGGCACTGGTGGGAACTACACATTCCTCAAGGGCGTTCATAAGCTTGCACATGGAAAGGAGGGAGAGTATACTACTCGTGACGCCGCAGAATCCATGGCTTGTACGTTGGGCCCCTCCGCGGACGAATGTAAGACAAAGACGACAAAAGGAGAGCCGTACCCGCCCTCTGTGGTGAATGAACGCGTGTTGGGCAACTTCGAGCACATGGCCAGCTATTACAGAGAAGGAGCCTCTGTGTCTCCCTGGAATAAGTCTCTCGAAACCATTGCTTCTCTCCACAGTATCAATCGCACTAGCGACGTGCGGCGGTCCACCTGTGGAAAGGGCATCTTCGACGATGGACCCGAGGGAGTGCTCAGGGCGCAGGCGACTATCATCTGGGGCCAGAAGGATACGGCGCTTGAACCTAAGCTGTGCCTGGATGGAATCTCAGACTACCTTGACTCCAACAGCCAGGTCATTATGCTTCCGCGGACCGGTCACTTCACTCCGATCGAGAAAGAAAGCCGTGGCGTCTTGGAATTGGCTATTGAGTGGGCCGTCAGGGGCGAGAAAGATGATATTGGCTCGATGATCTCGATTAGTTACCCTGGAGCAGTCTTGACCGTGCGGACGTGAGATCTCGCGGGCGTCCTTTTGGAGGAAGGTATTCTTTCAGGTTCGAGGAGTGGATTCCGCTCTCATGAACTAGCATTTTAGGTGGAATACTCTATCTGCGCACAAAATGCTTGCCGTTGGAAGATGCGTATTTTATCACGATACCTTGTGTCCACATTTTGGTTTCGCGCGAGGAATTGACGAAGACATTGGCGGCTGCCAATATAGTTGGAAGGGACCTCATGCCTCCTTGTAAGGGCGTTCTTGGGTCGTTCGAGGAGGCTTGGGGCAAATATGCATTTTTTTTTCTCGATTGCATATGACCACGAACTATTCTCTTTATGATGAACAATTTGGTTGGGCATTGGAGTTCTATTGTTCCCTATATGGATCTACTATATGTTTGGCATATTCCTTTTTATATAGAACCAATCGTTTGTTTTTTGATGTCTTCATTATCTTGCGTATACTTGAAAAAAAATTATCGCCCAACATCTCTGTGGAGACGAGAGGTTACCTGGGCTGAAACACGTTGAGAGTAATTCTAACCTATGCGGGGAGGACAAAGCCCAGCCACAAGCCATAGTTAGGCTCTAGTTTAACTACCATATCCAACCACAACATTGTTCCTTTTCCCCCCAAGATCTCCAGACTCGCCGGTGGGGCAACCCGCCCTTAGTTAACTGATCTCGCTTGTCCCCCTCAGCAGATAAACACCTTCCAACCACACCTCTCAACTGCTGTATATAGCTTTTCTGAATTGTCGCTTTGCATTCGACGTTCTCTTGTCTCCCATGCATTTGCTTGACAGAAGAATACCGTTTCCATTCCTTGCAGTCGTGTGACTTGATGCAGCTGTGGTGAGAGCTTCCTTGTATCGTCTGAACGGCCATGGCAAGACTGACACGGATAGCTGACACAGATCTTTGTTTTCTTACCCAATTGATCCTATTTAATCGCGGATTGAGCACCGGAGGAGCTGTGGATTGCTCAACTCCCGCAACGGTGTCCTGCGAGGTCCGGAATTGACTGCTGCAGTCATGGCGGCGAGCGATGGGGCTGTTTATTGCACGGTGAGCTTCAGTTGACTCTGGTAACTACGGTGAGAATAGTAGGATACTGATGACGGCGCGCGCAGCTCTTAATGAGCGACAATTACCTCCCGGGTAAGTCTTTCTAGGTCGCGCAATGACCTGTTCCTTGGCTAACCATCTGACCAGGCGCGGCTGTTCTCGCTCACTCGTTGCGCGATAACGGGACAAAGGCGAAGCTTGTTGCTCTCTTCACGCCGGAGACTCTCCAGCCTGCAACGATCAGTGAGCTCAAGGTAGCTTTTATTTTCATTTTTTTTTTTTTTTTCCTCTATCGCGTCCGGTTCTATTTTTCGTTTACTGACACGGCGAAAGACTGTTTACGATGAGATCATACCGGTTCATCGGATTACGAATGCCATGCCTGCCAATCTCTGGCTTATGGACCGGCCAGATTTAATATCGACGTTTACGAAGATCGAGCTATGGCGCCAGACACAGTTCAAGCGCATCGTCTATATTGACTGCGACGTGGTGGCCATCCGCGCACCGGACGAGCTTCTCTCCTTAGAAGCAGATTTCGCCGCAGCGCCGGATGTTGGTTGGCCGGATATTTTCAACAGCGGCGTAATGGTCCTGCGACCCAACATGCAGGATTATTACTCCCTCATCGCTCTGGCTGAGAGGGGCATCAGCTTCGACGGCGCCGATCAGGGATTGTTCAATATGCACTTCAAGAACTGGCATAGGTTGAGTTTCACGTACAATTGCACGCCTAGCGCCAATTACCAGTACATACCGGCCTACAAGCATTTTCAGAGCACAATTAGCATGCTTCATTTCATTGGACCGCAGAAGCCATGGAATCTGCCAAGACAGGTGTTTCCGCGGGAAGCGCCTTACAACCAGTTGCTGGGGAGGTGGTGGGCTATATATGATAGGCACTATCGCCCAGAGGTATGTTTTCTTTGCCTCTGCTTGAATTGCCTATCCACGGGGGGGGGGTTTTTTGACTAAATATTATAGGTTACTTCATATGAAACTAGGAAGCGTCAAGTATCATCGGAGAGTCCTCGACACTATGGCGTTCCTGAGACGGCGAGGACCTTCGATCGACCATCAAGCTTATCTCAACCAGCCCCGGTCTACGAACCAGTTCCTGTGCGAGATACGCGTGTGACTTGGCGGGAAGCCGACCAAACGTCTGGCCTTGAACAGCGGGGTGATTTCCACGTTCGACCCTCTTCACAAATAGCGGGACATATATCTGTCAATAGTCCGGAAGTTTCACCAGGCATTCCGACCCAGCATCACGTATCAGAGCAAAGTCAGGTCTTCAGCACCGTACCACAGTATGTGCGTGGAGAAGAACATGTATCCACGTATATCCCTCCTTCACACTTGCCGCAGCAACACCCTTGGCAGCCTCATCATGAGCAGCCAAGGGAGCAGCCCTTTTCGCCGCCAATGGTGGAATGGGACGCATCTCGGTAGGCCTACCGTTGTATGAACCATAGCAGGACAAGCTAACGGCACACAGAGAGCCTCCTCCGCCGAATTCGAAGCCAGAAGCGGCGGCATTGCAAAGGCAGACATACGCTATGTCCAAAGACATAAATCTTTTCCAGCCCCCGGCAGCATATCCTGAAGCTCCGAAAGACATGTGGTATAACGTCCCCGAGACGAAACCCGAGCCTCAGAAGGTCACCCCGATATTCCCCTGGGAGACTAGAGCACCCAAGCCGACTCGAGTGTTCCTGGACGAGGGGTCCGAGACATCAGAAGCCCAGTCTTCTACTCGACCCCGGTCACCTTCTCTTGTCACTGATACCAGCGGACCTACAGCGGAATCACCGCAGACTCCCTCATACCCACAAGAACCGTCGGACCCATGGACCACTTATACAAGGTCCAATGCATGGGACGAGGTCCCAGAGATATCCAGATACGTCGAGTCACTCCAACAGTCCAGGAAAGCCAAAGTACAAGTGATCTTCGGCACTGGGAACATTCCCTCACCCTCCGTCGGAGCCGATGAGCGCAGAGGCAGTGTGAAGATCACCGACTTCCCTTCAGAAGCCGAACGGCCCAGTCTCCCCGTCACCCCGGCGCCCATCAGGAGACACAGCTTCGTGGATGAAGACGAAGAGGAAGAGACGAGCACGGAACTCCCCCCCGCCGAGGGCGTCCCCCGGCAGGAGGAATGGGTGGGTCTCACAGTCGATGTGTTCCTACACCTCCTGCGTGCAACGTACTTATACTGGAAATTGACAGAACCCGATGGCACGCCTCGAAGAGCTCCGACGTCGTCAGTCAGAGCTCCTCGAACATCCCGATTCACTCCTTGAGCGAGTCGCCCGCTTCAGGGAGACTCACTCGTAGATAATTCACCATCTCTTCTTCTCTTTCCTTCGAATGTACTGTACTATGTACCGAGGAATATGGTCTTCGTCTTCTTTAGTATTATATCATATCATAACATGAGAAGATCCCATTACCAACTAACTAAACTCCTCTTTCGATTAAGATATGCCCGTGTATATCCTTGCTATGTTGTTCATAGGCACAAAGTCATACCCGCTTAATTGGCGATTCGTTTCGTTCTCGTGCATTGCGACGCCTTGCTTGGACGTATCGTTTGTTTTGAATTTGAAGTTTTCTTTTTTCCTTCTGTTTCTACGTCTCGGATCTATGCGCGTCATATCGTGGGTCTCTCTCTCTCTCTCTCTCACCCCCTTTTTTTAGCTCTTTGTTGGATTTTATCTGTACAATTAGTTACCGAGCGCGGTTTAAGCGCTGTGAATGACCTAATGTTCAGCAATCCGTATTAAAAAAAAAAGGTAGGTCATCCTATAACTAGGTGAGTGTTGAAGGCAGCTGATGTTTGGAATTGGTGGTAAAAAAAAATAATCTGTATTATATACACCTAGGTTATTATTTCAAGGCAGCCGGAAGCTAGTAGTAATAAGAATGAATCACTGGGATCGAGGAATAGGAAAATAGAGAAGCAACTTCAGAGCGATCCAGAATAACGACCATGAACGCCGTGGGAAGAGTTGGAGGATAGGTATCGAAAACCCCACTTCAGAGGATGTCATAACAGAAGAAGGGAGTGTAGGGTATTTTACGCAACTAGATCTTCTGTCCATGTCGCGAATAGAAATCGCACTGCTTGATATGTCGTCGCTTGCCCGTCTTCTCGTCGAACAGGCTAAATCCGTAGTGTGCGGCGTGAGGTGGGGTGTAGACTGTTAGGGATGGATTAGTGTCATGATGCAAGGCTGGTGGGACGGATAATCTGAACGTACGGTGTAATGAGATAGCGAAGTCGTTAGGGTCCGGGTTGGAGATCTTATGGAGGCCAAGCTGCATAAACAGTTATTCTGAATGATCAAATATATGGAGGACAGACAGTGATAGTTAACGGACCTTATCAGACATGTAGGTCACCTGATTCTCGCTGTAAGTGGTTTGCCTCATGATCTGGAGAGGAGATGATTCTCCTTCCTTGATCCTGTCCTCTTCCGGCCATGCATAGAGCGTCTCTTGCAAAGAACCTTTTAGAACCTGATTCCGGAGTCATCAAACGTTAGCTAACTGCGCCAACAGCTATTGATGGAAAAGTTGAATACCTTCATGACGCAATGTGCATTGGCATGATCATGGACCGCGCTCCCCTTGCCCGGGGTCCAGACGAGGATAAGCTAAATTGCCCCAAGTGGGTGTAGTAGTTAGCAGACTGTTTTCAGTCCCTAGCGCCCTCCACTCCTCATCGAGAGTAAGTATAGAGTTTCCACCCTCTTTCGAATTGCATACCAGATTGCTCTTTCCGTTACCCTCATCCACCAGGTTCCTTGTATATGTCCTACTGGCATCTCCCATCGCATACAGCTTCCACTCTTCCTCGTTGGAGGTATATTTCTCCATCAACCGCTGGATGTCCATTGGGTCGACATCATCGGAATCAAGACCTGAGCTGGGACCCAGAGCTGCACTCAGGTCTGCAACGAGCTTGTGGAAGGCGTCTGGCGCCGTCGAATCAATATCGGAGAGCGAGGAAGACTCCGAACCGTTTCTGAGGAATGGCATCCTTACGGCGCTGTCTTGGAGGACTAGAAGCTTTGCTTTAATTAAGTTCTGGAAGCTCCGGACAGCTGTGTACCTAACTGCAGCAGGTCTTCAGGAAGCTTTCGGTACAGACCGAAGATTGAAAGAGAGTCTGAGGACTAGAAGAGATAAATAGTTTTCTAATGAGTAGTATTTACGGAAATTCGGGATGTCATCCGGAGGGAACCAGAAGCTGGAGACGCGTATCTTCTGGGGGGGTTGCGGAGTGTTGTTCATTAGATATGCGGAGGTCCAATGGAGAGCGATCTCTCTCTCGTGAAGCGTCGCTTGCCACATGGCGGTCAAACTTTAGCACAAGCAGGTGTGACGCGGTCCGAAGATAAGCGGGTTGAGGGTTGTGTGCCTGATAGATGCCTGATTAGTGCCTGAGGATAACCCCCCGCGGCGATCTTGGCTGGTGCGCTGCGAAACCCATCGAATACTTAGTGGCGGAGACCACAAATCTCTAAAGATTCTTCCCCGCAAGAAACTTTCCCACCCACTGCATCACCACTTCACACGTGCATTTCTCTTACTAAATATTGCATTTCTCAGTCGTTTGGAGCGTTATCGAGCGCGTGATATTCTGCAAAAATGGCGACGACGGTGGACAAGGTTCGTCATGCTCCGGTTCCCCCCCAAGCTTAGGAAGAATAATACTGACCGGATGATTTCGCAATGCAGATCAAGGAGATTGAGTCTGAGGTTGGTAGATGATGTGCCCTCCTGACATGCCCGAAGAATAGAGCATTGACACCCCCCCGCAGATGGCTCGGACTCAAAAGAATAAGGCGACGTCATATCACCTGGGACAGTTGAAGGCCAAGCTTGCGAAGCTAAAAAGAGAGCTTCTCACCCCTTCTGGCGGTGGAGGCGGAGGAGGCGGTGAGTATCCGTCCCGATGGAATGATAACTATATCGGATTCGTGCATCCTCAGCTGACGCGGAGATGTGGCAGCCGGGTTCGATGTTGCGCGTACTGGTGTCGCGAGTGTGTAAGTGCTTCTCTCTTCTGTGCAGCTGCGTCGCCGATGCTGACATCCATGCCAGGGGCTTTATTGGGTTCCCGTCCGTCGGTAAAAGTACCCTGATGAGTAGATTGACCGGCCAGCACTCCGAAGGTTTGTGACCTTCCTCTCGTTCTCTTTGCGGAGGGAGAAAAAATACTGATGGTGATCTGTAGCTGCCGCCTATGAATTCACGACCTTGACGACCGTTCCCGGACAAGTCCTCTATAACGGTGCGAAGATCCAGATTCTGGACTTGCCCGGTATCATTCAAGGAGCCAAGGATGGCAAGGGTCGTGGTCGGCAGGTTATTGCAGTCGCAAAGACTTGCCATCTCATCTTCATCGTCCTCGATGTGAACAAACCTCTGACGGACAAGAAGATCATTGAGAATGAGTTGGAGGGATTCGGAATTAGGATAAACAAGCAGCCGCCAAACATCGTTTTCAGGAAGAAGGACAAGGGTGGTATTTCCATCTCTGCCACCGTCCCCTTGACCCATATCACTCATGATGTATGTTCTACGACCGCGCGAGACTTTGATGACCCTGCTAATGCTTCACAGGAAATCAAAGCGGTGATGAGTGAATACAAGATCTCCTCGGCGGATATTGCCATTCGCTGTGATGCAACCATCGATGACCTGATCGACGTTTTGGAGGCCAAGAGCCGAAGCTACATTCCTGTCGTCTATGCTCTGAACAAGATCGATTCCATCTCGATCGAGGAGCTTGATCTTCTGTACCGTATCCCTAACGCATGCCCCATCAGTTCGGAGCATGGTTGGAACATTGACGAGCTGCTGGAGCAAATGTGGGAGAAGCTCAATCTCAGAAGAGTTTATACCAAGCCAAAGGGAAAACAGCCCGATTACACCGCTCCGGTTGTGTTGAGGGCCAACGCATGTACTGTGGAAGACTTTGTATGGCCTCTGTTTCCCACCCTTCTTTGTGTGAGCGAGCAACTAACTGTATGGCCAGTGTAACGCCATCCACAAGTCGATCGTGGAGCAGTTCAAGCATGCTATCGTTTATGGTCGTTCTGTGAAGCATCAGCCACAGAGAGTTGGTCTTTCCCACGAACTTGCAGATGAGGATATCAGTCAGTGACCCCATCCCTGTTGGACTCACAAGATCTTCCATACTAACTTGCCATCACAGTTACAATCGTTAAGCGATAAAGTTGCCAAAAGCGCCACCACCTTCCCCCTCTTCCGCCCGCATGAAGAGCCAAGCAAGCCATGTTGACCTGGCCAATCACTGGCTTTGCGCGTGGACCTTGCCTCAGCCTCATGATAGTCGCTTGGAAGGGGGCTCGATAGTGGTGGTCTGGATCCGTTTCAGGCGCCACGGAAAAAATGGAAGAGAACGGGGAGTACGGAACAACAATGCTACAAACCGCAGCTGCAGCTTGAATAGCGTCCAAATATCCTGGAAGGCATCATTGAATTGGGGCTTGTCAATGCATTTATAATGCAGGGTTGTTGTCCGCACCTGGCCTTTACCACCAGGTGTTACGTGTCGTAAACTTGCCAGGGTTGACAGAGGTGGAGGGAGCTGGCCAGGGGAGAGTGAAGAGGTGGATTAATCAGCGCCCAGGGAGGCATCACAGGCATGCTTTCAACTGAACGACTCTTGATCCCAGGAAGCAATTTGTTATGTGCAGACAAACATAGCGAATTTTGCACCAACCCAAGTCGACTATAGATGGATTTATATTCTCTTGTGCCAAGATATGTTTATTGTGCATGTGGCTAGACTTGATATTGATGCATCGAAATCTTGTCATACAATCTGGACTGATAGCTATGGACAGAGACATGGGAGTCTTGAAATTGTCGGCAGAGGAAGAGCCTACGCACGTAGTTGTCTCAAGGAATCAGGAGTGTCCCTTACAGCAACTGGGGACGTCAGCCATGCTGGTGATATCCTTCCATATCCATGTCGGACAGCCTCACATACGGGGATCATGGGTTGTCCTTACTCGCCTTGCATTTCGAGCTAGCAGACAGCCATAACAGAAAGAAGAAAGGTCTGGGCTTCCGTTCCACAACCGTCAAGGAACCTCAGGGGAGCAGTTCCATAGTCTGGTCCGGACTGGGGCCTGGATTGCTCGTGCAGTGGGATCCGATCAAAGAGACTTGTAGATTGTAATATCGCGATCCGTCAATATAGACTGGACGGGCCACGCCGTCAGCACTTACCTAGAGTAGATACTCTATAATTGATCGCTACTGCGTAAATGGTTAGCTGGTGTAGTGGTGCCTGCGCCATGCTACCAGAGTGAGGATTGCTTCTGTTTCTTTCGTCATCCGAGAGATCTGTCTTCGAGCGTAGATCGCTGGAGCATCTCTCATCCTTGATTAATTTGTTATTTTTGTTTTTCCACGAGTCTCTGGCCTCCCCCTGAGAGACCCCCACACACCACAGAATCGAGCTCTTATGAGAAGCAACGCTTCCAGTGAAGATCGCAGCGCTTAGAGGATATTCTCACCGTGAGACATTATTGGATGAGACTAGACTTTCTTTATTACATTGGGCTGCCAATGTCCCCCATTTCCCAGTCCGAACTGGGGCCGGACTCTCGTGAATGATACTCGATACGGAGTAGTACAGAGCTCTAGTGTCATGACTATTATTATCGTCATCATCGGCTGGAGCGCCATCTGCGCAGTGTTCAATGGAAAAAATATTGTGGTGCTAAGGATACTCCTGCAAAGTTCAGCTCGCCCACCTGTACTCCGCATGGCTCCGCACAACTCTCGAAAGGTTTGAGAGCGTCGTTCTTCCACGCCCCGTCAAGAAGCTATGACCTTGTGTTTGAGTCCCTGATGGCAGGGTCGCTAGTTGGAGCGTGCTCCGTCTCTGATCTTATCCTCCTCATCCCCGTCCCTTATTATTATTGATCAATAACCCACCCAATTGGTGTCACACGTTTAGTTGCCGCCGGGGGCTTCTTGCTTCAGTCGAGATTGACGTCCGAGTTGATAGCGTCCCTGACGAGCTTGTACCCATAGACTATCAGCGCCGTACCAGGAATTCTTCGTCGCACGATGCGTCCGCCTCATTCCGGCTGGTTCTTTAGCCAGCTGACAGCAGCAGCGCTCCTCACAGATGACGATTAGTCTGGATGACCGTCTAACAAGTGTCGATACATCGCTTGGCACGAGGTCTCGGCTGTCCACATCGTCACATCCAGTTGAATTTCGTTCCTGACCGGATGGCCAGTCAACGGGTTGGGCCTCTTTTTTTTTTTTTTTTTTTTTTTTTTCTTTTTTTCTCCTCCCATGGGGTACGACAACAATGGTGCCCCTGCGCAAGCTCCACATGGCGAGATTGCCAGAGCTCCCCTTCCAGGCCATATCACGACACCCTCGCCTCCACGCGAAGCGGAAGATGAAAATATCAATATTTACCGTCACGGACTCAAACTTCACGGTACAGCTGAAGAAACGTTAAAACTTAAAGAGGACTAATCAGTCATTCCTCCGTATGACGGCGGAAACCGTTCGCACATCGTTTACCTGCAAGGCTATGGCGATTTTCGAACCATTTTCGGGCCGTCGACGGCTCCATCTGCGGATCCCTTGGTATACTATGGCTGCCAGCGACCTAACCATACAGCGGCGACAGCGAGATCCCTCCGATCGTCCTAAGGTCCTTTCCCTATCTGCGATTTACAGTACATGAGTGGACACTCCTAAGGAGGACTTAAGGATAGCCAAGGACTGATCGAAGTGGGCCCGGAGAGTGAAAGCACCAAGAGCCGGTCCGGACATGCTTGGATGGTTAGTCCGTCGTTCTAAGAACTTAAACCTCCTCCATACAGAAACCGTGGATAGGATTCTTATCGGTTACTCGTAACGTATCCTCCACTCGCTTATGGTTTCCTGTCTTTTGGCCGCAAGTCTCTACGGTGTACTTCTTGGCGGGCTCCCCGTGGCCTTTATTCGCATTTTCCTTTCGGCATTCGCATTTTGCCAGGAGATGGATCATCCATGCTTATACGGCCGTGAGGGTCGTGCATTAAATTCGCGAAACGAGACCCTCTGTCGATCCTTCTCCGGGCGCACTGATGAGACCATGACGCCCTGGAAGTCGTGGCTTGCCGTTGGTCGGCATTGTTGCTATTCGTCTCCCCTTGAATATTATGGGTGTCACTATCCCCTGCAAATAGGATGATGATGATGAATGACTCTAGGACATCTCTGCGATCCACGTCCGCTATCTACGGATATGTTACGATCTATGGATCGGGTTAAAGAAGTCCACTCACATCATAACCGCCTTTCCCCCGATGCTGGCTGTATAGAGTGCCGACCGCGTTTGACTCCTACAGACATGACCATGTCAATATGATCCAGGTATCATCACCTTCATCCGGGGCTAGTTGTACTGCTCGCAGGGTCCACCATGATCGGGTAGCAAAGGCTTCTGATATCGTCTGCTCTCTCGAGATCCTTGAGATCCTTGAGACTCGAACCTCGATATCTCTCATGTGATGCGGAGAACTGTTGTCATGTTCTGTACGGTATCCTGATATTACTGTGCTGTATGTCTCCTTACACTATGGTAATTTGGCTTGAGAATATCCCAGTCTAACGTCTCTGTCCACAGCCAACCATATCCAATTAATGGCCTCGACCCCTCACCATTTTCGCTGAGATGTACTAATGACCTTGCGTTTTTCGGCCTTTTTCTTCTGCTGGCTGTCATTTCTCTCCTTTTTTTTTTTTTTACCCTGCCATCGCCGCTATCTTCAGTGGACTTTAGTCAAGTAGTTTCCTATTCAGTTCATCGCCCATAGCCTGTACTTATCGATGCCCCCCTGGTGCCTTGTCCTGATCCTTTTTTTTTTACATGCCCTACCCACCCGCTGCACGCACCCACTAACCGCCCCTCATGCCTTTTCCCCAGCCTGCATGCTCCGAACAGCGCCTCGCAAGAGTCAACAATAGCTCCCCTGTACATCCTGCAAATACCGGTGGAAGTATCTGCAACATTCTAATCTAACAAGTCCGTGTGGTCGAGATCCGCTTCTTTCTGCGAGACTGTCTACTTCCCTTTTATCTCCTTCTCCGGATCTACCATGTCTTCTTCCTCTTCATCTCGAATCTAGTATCCAAGTTTCGCTGCTATTAAGTTGCAGTCAGCTGGCGTGTGTTGCCTGCGTTTCACTGGCCTTGCGTCCGTGCTACACAGCAGACCGTCCTTCCCCGGACGCAACCCAGCGCATCCATATATATGAATGTCTCTCCTACCATGGATACAGAAAATCATTCTGGACAGGAGAATGATTTTGGACATGCCCAGTGGGCTGAGGTGGGCGGCTATAGCACTTCCCAACAGACTTCCCCGATACCGGATTTCCACGGGTTCGGTTATGGGCCTTCCCCTATAATTCCCATGGAGCCTTCTTACAGCATGTCAATACCGCCTCCGTATGCATCGCTACCTTTGGCGACGCCTTCTCATCCATGGCCCAGCATGTTGACAGTGCAGTCAAGTTTCCACGAGGGGGTATTGCCACCGGCGCCGGCGCCAATATCCATATCGCCCCCAGCACCTATTCATCCTATACGCACAACATCCAACGGGTCTACCCCTAGAAGGACTCTTACGGACGAGGATCGTCGACGAATGTGTCTCTATCACGAGGAGAACAAGAACGCGAAGCAGACAGATATTGGAGGTAAGTTCCTGTTCACATTCTCGCAGTTATCATTACGTACGCTAATCGAATTAAATAGCTTTGTTTGGAGTAGAGCGAAGGTAATAAATTGTCATGTCCAATCGATCTCTTTTCTGAACCATATCTAATCCTGTGAAGTACTGTTTCCAAAGTTCTGCGTCAGAAGGAGAAATATCTCAACCCTGATGATGGGAGTCGGTCGCCCATCAAGAGGGCCAAGGGCCGGGTTCCTGACATTGAAAAGGCCTTATCGAATTGGGCGAGGAACTATCAACGTCAAGGTTATTCTCTGACGGATGCCATGATCAGAGAAAAGGCACATTTCTTTGCGACCACTTGCGGCAGTCCTGATGGCAAAGAGAAAGTACTAAGCACGGCGTGGCTCGAGAAATTCAAACAGAAAAACAACCTAATGGGTGCGAAGTCTCGCAAAAGCTCACTCGATACGGCGAGCGATACTGGGAGTCCTTCAAAATTGACTATGAACTCCAGTGCTTCTACTTCCCAGACGCCTAGTGGGGTGTCACCCATATCGCCTAGTGGGTTGACAACACCGTCCCCAATGTCGCCGACGCAGAACCAAGATAGCATAAAGAAAGAGCCGAGTCAGGGGTTCGATTTTGGCAAGGACTATCAACACACGCACTCTCAGAGCACGACTTCCCTTGACACGGCGCCTTCCCTCTCAGCCAGTATGACAAGTCCAACATCACCTTTTGTATCTGACAGTCCCTACACCCCTACACTGCAGACGGGGCTTCCCTCCATTGGCAGTAACTCAAGCAGGCCACGGAGCCAGACATTCCCGCTTACTGCTGCTATTGAACCAGGGCTACTCTCTGCAAACAGTTCGGCCGATCAGCTTACTCCGAAAAACGTCCTTCAGGAATCCTTATCTACCTCCGTCCTGGACTCGCCCCTTGAAGAGGAGCCAGCGCTCAATATCAACTTGAATGAGCCAGGCGCAATCAAACGGAACCGCAGCAACCCTGAAATCAAGACTCAGGGCATGCAACCGCCTCCCTTGCCCAAGTCCAACACAGTTTCTCCTATCAGCACACCTGGTTCTCCTACTCAGGACGAAGCACGCCGCGCTCTGGAACTTGTTATGAATTATTTCCAGAATCAGCCTTCCGGCCTGGGTGCGCATGACTTCATAACAATCGGAAAGCTCATGGAGAAGCTGGAGCTTGCCCAAAACCAAGCGTCTATTCTTCCTGGGGGACTGCACCGTATCGATGAGTGTGATGGCCCTCGTGTCAGCAAGAAACGGAGTATACACTCACTAACTTAAGACGGCACATTATTGTCTTCCAGGCTGGTCATATTACAGCCTTGCTGTTCCTGCTAGCCTAGCGTCTAAAGGCACAGGGGTTTATGTTGATTGCACATACGTTTTCATTGTTAGGTATAACCTGTTTGTTTCAAGCAGATCTGAAGAGACTGATCAAGGCGAAGATATACAATCATATGAGAGGGCAACCTCTCTGGCAGGAGTTTTTGGGGTTCATTTGTTTTCATTTTGGTGCAAGTCTGAGCCAAACGAGTAACCCTACCATGGCTACGTTGGGCGACACAACAACACCACTGATCGAGGGATGCTTCGAATACATTGAGGCATGATATCCATCCTTTCTCCAGAGACGCAATCATTATCTGAGTTCAAGTTCGAATGGCACGTGCAACTGAACAGTCGTCGGATTTGGGGGTTTGATTTTCGGATTCTGATGCAGACTGGATGCATAAGCCGATATGTCTGGTTTATGCATCAATCTTCCGTGTGCTATTCTGTTATTTGCTTTCCCCAAATATTCTCGCGTCGACATTGCTTGATTTAGTACTTGTCTCTGATTTCTTTCTGCATTGTGATTCCACATACAAGCCCTTTCAGGTGTCTAATTTCGTCCCCTTACTTACTTCTTATCCTGGCAGAGAACTGGATGTACACTCGATCCGCTCGCGCGGAAACGGCGTTTACCATAGGGTGCGGAACCCGAGATTCTTCGCAATCAGTGCGCATATATCCCAGTTGCTTTTTTCCAGTTGTCCACATACCCCTTTTGCTTTGACTTTCGCACTTGATTGTGCTCTAATAGCATAATCCTTCAACTATAACCCCCCTTGTCGTTTTAACACCGGATATTCCCCCTATAGCTATGCTTCTTTGGCCACCCTTGCCTTCTCTTATGCTTCGGTTGTCTCTTATTTCTTTGAATCCTATATATGATCATCGCATCATTGACCTCGCGCGTGCCGAATCCGATCTGGAAGTAAGGAGACTAGGAGGCCTTGCATATTCTCGATGTTATTAGCACCATATATAGCGGTTTCTCTGGTCTCCCGCTCCACACGATTGTACATGCCCAATGCGACTATAGGCTGGGAAAGCAGAGGATTATCGGTTACAAAAAAGTCTTTGTATTACGGGAGGCAATCTGATTGATAATCAATGATTAGCATTTATTCATTACGTTTTTGGACTATAGTCTTGTGTGTGTTCGTCTTTCATCATGTTCGTGACGGGAATAAGAGAGAAGGATGTCTGTCTAGATGTCATTCATCAGGTACGGTCGAAAGAGTAACCCCTCTGTCCTCCATCAGCTCAGCAACATCGCGCTCCAGCAATTCAGGAAGGAGTTTCGCGAGTATTGCTTCAATTATTGAAAACATGAGATGTCTGTTGCAGTACGCGTCTGAAAAGACATCGAGGATCTCAGTCTCGATGGCTGACAGGAGGAGGGACTCTTCAGCGTCATCAATGTCTTGAGTCGACAATGGCGAGGCCTGTCTGGGAGGGGTGATACCTCCCTCGGCTACAGGAGCTTCGTCCTGCTGCTGCTTCTGAGGCCGTTCAACGGCTGATGTGATGATTACATCATTCCTAGGTATGCAGAAGAACGTTCGAGCCACTGGCCGTGGGATCAGGGATAGGAGCTTCTCCGCGCACTGCCGTTTGATGGCCGCGACCTCAGACTCAGGGCGCCATCCTCGTTCGAGACTCGAGGGTGATACCGGAGAGGCCGGTGCACCCGTGGCGTCTGGTTCATTCTTTTCTACCCCGGTGGGCGGGATTTCTGCAGTGTTCTGCGAAGCCAGGGTCGTGGACGGGTTAACATTAGGTTGCGGAGATGTACGAGAACTTGTCGGGAACAAAGCCGTCCGAACCGCTAGGAGGAGGGTTGGCAGGAGGGCGGGGGTTAGCACATGCTCCCTGATTGTCTCGTGAAGAAATCTGTGAAAAAGCAAAGTGAATTAGCCACAGGGGGTCAGCGGAGAAATTAAGGCGATCAGTGATATATCTCAGGGATGGCATGGTGCGTATCTGACAAAGAAGTGTGCAGTAGGCTTGTTCGAATTGAGGAATATATTGAAGAAGTCAAAAAAAGTTGGCGATAGACAGGATTAGGAAAGGGAAAACGAAGCAATCGCGTCGAGCCTGAAGGGTGCGACGTAGACGGGGCTCTGTAAGGTTGCATGCTAGTTCATGGATCTGGATGGCCTGAAATCGCCCGTTCCCTGAAGATATTTGAAGAATTTCGGCTGACAGACAGGGTATCTATCTGACACCGTAGAACAACTCCAAAGGTAGCCAAGGCGGCCGCGGGGACGGTCGCGGCCGGGCGCAGGGCATCGAAGACCACAGCAGTCCAGATTCGAATTTGAAAGTCGACTCGCAAAAATCCCATGATTGGTCCGAATAGCAATTATCCCATGAGGCGCCATTGCTTGCACGTTCCAAAAAGTAGCATGGACATCATGCGACCGGTGCGTGGTTGATCGCCGCGGACATATAAGGCAATATGGCCTATGATCTGGGATCGGGGCTTCCGTCTTCCGCACAAGATAGTGTTTGCGGAGTCCCAGAGACACGTTCAGCGAACACTGATACCACGGTTGTGTGACGTGCCGTCGAAATTAGAGCGATGCGGGAGGGAAGGGCCGGTCCAGGGACCCGATCAACTGAGCTCAAAGCGATGATCAAGCTTTCGGTGTTCAGGCCCGTTTCAACGATATGGGAGGAAGACATTTTCTCATTCTCGACTGGATCTTCCCTGCAGCCACTTTCGGGGGGAACCACGGAAATATCGAGGGGCCAAAGCCTAAGGAAGCTAAGCAGAACGGTGTTGCCACACTTTGAATGGCCAGTAAAGGAGAAGAGTAAGGATCCCTAAGCCAGCAGGGACAGGGCCGGATGAGCGACAGGGAGCATCGTCAGCGATACCGCAACGCGACGGTAATGAGACGATACACGCTGGTATCGACTTGTATGGCCGAGGTGGCTGTCACCGGCGATACATATGGCGAAGTCGTGATAGATCGATAAGGGGCCCTGACAGGCCACGGATGCTTGTTATCCCAGTCCGATATTGGCTCGCAGACATCCACCACGAGATCAAGTGACCGTAGCAGTATGCGAGCAGACCAGTTGGTATCTTCTTGGCATTCCAATGAGACATCCCAAACCCCTCGAGGAACAATGCCCTGGCGCGGATCGTGGATCGAAGATCGTTATCCCATGCATTCGATCACGCACCTTCGGTCAGATGCGGTGCCCCCGGACGGTGATGGATGGCGGATCACCCGATTGATCGCAGCGGGCCGCAGGAGTAGAAGGGGGCCAGAAAAAGGACATAAGAATACAAAATCTGGGACTTACCTATCGAGTATGCCATCCGTATTGCCCACTCTACCTGGTCCTGCCACAATCAAACGTTGAGAAAGTGCTAATGTTCCCGCAAGCCACGGCATTCGTTGCGGGATATCCAGCAACTGCGATAACATCCCGTAGAGCCGATAGTCGAGAACGGGACGCTTTGTGACGTTTTTGGCCGGCAACGGCGCTTCCCTTGGATGGCTGATTGGAGTAGCAACATGTGCCGATGATAGAAAACCCCGAACCGGTGTCGTTGGCTGGGTGGATGCAACGCGGAAGAGTCCTGTAATCACGAATCGAAGGGCAAGATATCCCAGATAGGCATATTGGAGGATCTGCCACAACCATATGGAGAATTGCGATTGGCCCGTTCTCGACGAATGGCCGCTGTCGGCTTCACCATCGGTGGACAAGAGCCCAAACTTCTCCAGTCGGCTCTTTTCGATTCCTTCCGCGTCCTCACTATCCGTGCTGCTCACGGTTCTCCCTGTCGCTAGATCAAGGAGTTTAATTATGGTCTCCCAGACAAACCATCCTTCACAGACTCTCCCGCTCACTTCATTCCCAAGGATCAGATCGGCTACTATATCACCAACCAATGTTCGCAGACAGACGTTTTCGAGATCCTCTGTTGGAAGAAGGACAGCCAATGCACCCTGCACCAGCAGTTGCCGATATGCCGTCTCCATCTCATGTTGTTTCGCCCTTGCCTGGGGGTTTGAGGGGTCTGGAACCGGAGAAAGCCCTGGATGTGGATTCAGCGCATGGTAGATGGCATGTAGAGACGAACGGGATGCAGCTAGATCGGACTGCTGCTTGGCGATTCGGTACGCTGCATAGGAGTATAGGCGTCAATACATCAAACTCCAGATGTAAGAGGAAGAGTTAGCCTCACAGACTACATGAGCCTCGACCAGACCGGGGAGTTCATCCAACAGCAGTTCAGCAATGTCAACCCGTCGTAACCTCTGCTCCAGTGCACGAGTACAGTGGGCAATCAGCTGCAGGATTTCGTCGACAAAGGCACGGTCCGGCGTGATCTTAGCGTACCATGAGTAGACGAATTCCCGGATGATGATCGCTATGAGCGCATATAACTGATGATCGACCTCATTGGAGCTGGTGAGTGGCGGTAGCAGCTCCTGGAGCGGCCGGGGAGTTGTAGCACCATAGCTGCTGGCTTGTGGACAAAGAATGCGCCGTATCAGGGCGGTAGTAGCTCTGTCATCTGTCGGGTCCGCCTGTGTTAGGGCTTTTCGCAACCGGGGCCTTGATGATGGCCGTAGTAGTGGCTCAGTCTGAGCCCGTGATAGAGCTGAGATATTCGAGGCCTTGGTTGTTGACGTCGTTGGTCTCGCCTTGGGATTCGAGAGAGGCTGTAGGCTCGAACGAGAAGTAGTATTGGTCATCTCATACCAGTCTCACAGTCGAACATAGAAAAAAAAAACAATATCATCAAATATCATTGTCTTCAGAGGTTGAATTCTAAAGACCGGAAGAAGACTATGTCGACGAACAGGTCATCATCGAAATGTCCATCGCGTCCGTCGATAACACCTGCGGCTCGGGCTTTCCCTGAAGAGGTATAGTATCAGTTTTGTTATCGATAAGCCCCGTTATCTCCCCATACTGGAACCTCCAAAGAGGAATACTCATATAGACAAGAGGAGAGACGAAGTTCTTTAACCGCAGAAGTAGAGCATTGAATTGTATTTTTCTTTTCTCTCATCATGTCTCCATCTGCAAATGAGACCCCCATTCCTCTATGGCTGGACTGTGATCCTGGTGCGAACCCCCCTTGACCCCGCACTGGTTGTTTGGTTACTAACGATGTCTCTCAGGGCATGATGTGAGTCTGACTGTCTGACATGCTTTTCAATGACCAGTAGCTGATAGAAGGTTGCTTGTCTCAATTAGGATGCTTTTGCCATCCTCCTGGCCGTCCATCATCCGTCCCTGAAGCTTCTCGGAATCAGCACCATTCACGGCAATGCATCACTCCAGAACACGACCGCCAACGCAGGAAGCGTGCTCGAAGCCATTGGGAGACCAGACATCCCTGTCTATCCAGGATCGAAGAAGCCATTTTGCAGGCCTGCTGTACATGCCCCCGATATTCACGGTAAGTTACCTCTCTCCCTCGTCTCCTATCGTCACGAAGACCCCCGGCATAACATCTTTCCTCGTCCATTTTCCCAGGAAAATCCGGTCTCGATGGTACCGATCTCCTACCAAAAGCAAGCCGTCCGCCAGTAACAGACAAGAATGCCATTGTGGCTATGCGCGATGCTATCCTTGCTGAGCCGAAGGGAACTCCTTGGCTCATAGCCACGGGGGCCCTGACGAACGTCGCTCTGCTGTTTGCGACCTTTCCGGAAGTGGCGGAGCATATTCAAGGTCTAAGTATCATGGGCGGAGCAGTTGGAAACGGCTTCACAGATGCCCCTATGAGTCGATTGCCTGGTGAGGAGTCGCGGATTGGAAACACGACGCCATGGGCAGAGTTCAATATCTACGTGCGTCTCTATTAGTCTATACCCAAGATAACATGTATATGGTTCCCTGACATGTGAGAAACAGTGTGACCCCGAATCCTCACAATCGATTCTCTCCAACCCTATCCTCGCACCGAAGACGACCCTCATCGCCCTAGACCTAACTCACCAGGTCCTTGCGTCCAAAACCGTCCAATCCCGCGTCTTGACCGGAATATCTTCTGAGCCGACCGTCCTCCGTCGCATCCTCCATGCCCTACTCACCTTCTTCGCAACGACCTACGAGACCGTCTTCGGCCTGAACGCCGGTCCACCCCTCCACGACCCTCTTGCCGTCGCAGTGGTCCTCTCGAATCTGAACCCGTCCTTCGCCAAAGCCCATCCAGGGAAGCCGCTCAAGTTCAACGACCACGACGGTGAACGCTTCGTCGTCAACGTCGTCACGGACGGTAAACATGGAAAAGACGTCTCGGAGACAGGCCAGCTGGGCCGGACCATCGCTGAGCCAGCCACGGGTGGTGGCGTGGCTATTCCGCGCGGCGTTGATCTCGACGCCTTCTGGAACCTCATTATCGACTGTATCCAGCGCGCCGATGACTGGAATGCTGCTCATGGTAAGAAGTGAGATGTATGTGGTAAGATAAAGGAGGGATAAGAATGAGTGAGCAAAGACATAGATGGGATTTAGAATAGACGGGCGATCCTTTGGGCCTTATTCTTTGAACATATTGGCAGTGAGATTTTGTAGCTAGATCTGGATTGCCCTGAACATGCAAATTAAGTAGAATATGCTGCAATTTGATACGGAATCGAATGTTTCTAAATTTATAAGTCCTGCAGAAGTGTATTATCATAATACGATCATTATTCGATTTGTAGTCGGGATCAAACTTCAAGAGGCCTCCAAGAGAGCACATCTCCTCTCTCGGCTTTTCAAGGGTTCGTGATCATAACCCATCATCACCATTCACGAATACCGCCATCGACACCGTAAAACTCCTTGGGCTGCCAGGGCTGCGTGTCCTGAGCCACCCGTCGGACCATCTCCTCATCCACTTCGATTCCTAATCCAGGAGCGTTCAAGGCGTCAACATAACCATCCTTGACGTCGAACACCTTTGGATCCTTCAGATAACTCGTAACGTCGTAATCAGTATCCGTGTTGTAATGAATACCCAAGCCCATCTCCTGGATGACAAAGTTAGGCGTGGAAAGGTCGACCTGTATGCAGGCCGCGAGGGCGATAGGACCCAGAGGGCAATGCGGCGCAATGGCAACATCGTACGTCTCTGCCATCGCAGCGATGCGACGCAGCTCGGAGATACCGCCGCAGTGACTGATGTCTGGCTGCAGGACGTCGACGCTGCCATCCTCGAGAAACCGCTTCACATCCCAGCGGTTGTAAAGACGCTCGCCCAGAGCAATTGGACAGCTGACGAGACGAGAGAGGTGTTTGATACCTTCCGGGTGTTCCGATAGAAGAGGCTCCTCGAGGAATAGCGGATGGTGGGGTTCAAGAGCCTTTGCAAGCTGCTTAGCCATCGGTTTGTGTAGACGACCGTGGAAGTCTAGAGCGACATCGAGACCGAGCGCCGTCACCGCTTGGAGACGCTGGACACTAGATTCAAGTACGCGCGGAGAGTCGAGCCAATTGACGTCTTCGGTAGCGTTCATTTTGACAGCCTTGAAGCCCTGCGCTAGTCTGGCCTTGCCTGCTGCCTCCACGTCTGCAGGGCGATCACCACCAATCCAAGCATACACGGAGATCTTGTTTCGGACCTTGCCACCCAGTAACTGGTGAACGGGGATGCCCAATCGTCGTCCCTTCAGGTCCCAGAGGGCGATGTCAATGCCCGAGATGGCGGACATGAAAACCGGACCACCCCGATAGAAACCTAGACGCCAGGCTATCTGCCAGATCTGTTCAATGTCGCTGAAGATAGTAGTTAGTCGTCCATCCACACCATAGCTGATCCTGGAACGCAACGTACTCCGCTTCATATCCTTCGAATCTCTTTGACAGGCCTTGTAGAGTGCCTTCGATAGCCTCCGTGTGCCCCTCGAGAGTACTCTCACCCCAACCATATTGACCCTCTTCATCTGTTACTTTTACGAACAGCCAACGGGGCAGCACCCGAAAGTATTCAATGGTCTGAATTTTGACCATGGTGGAGGAAACGAGAGGCAATGATAGCGGAAGCGGGGAAGCTTGGAGTCTAGATCAAAGATCAACACTGACGTATCCGCAATTCCTTGATATCTAATCGCGGGGTACTTGGTTGGTTGGAATGAAAGACGAGAATAGCCATCTTGAAAAAGAAAAAAAGAGAGAAAGAAAGAAAGAAAGAAAGAAAGAAAGAAGAAAGAGGAATTGAAGATATCTGGAAGAGATGTTGAACTATCCTGCTCCGTCAGTATACTAACCCCCACGCAAATTGTCTTTCTCTGGGTACAGCACGCGGATCCGACAAACTGAGATGGAGTAAGAGGGACCATATGGAGTGAGAGATTCGCTGGCTCTTCCACTAATGCTGATCTGTCGTGTGGAATATGACCATGATGGTTTCCCACTAGTAGACCCATAACCTGATGTTTGGGAACATTCAAAGTCCTGTCATTCCTGTCATCACCCATGAGCAAAAGAAGAAGAACACTCTGTAGATACATCTGACATCCAATCCATGTTGCAAGGGCATCCTCAAATGGAGGCTGTTGTATTAACTATTTGTAACGTTGGATTGCAGCGTCACTCTCCCCCACTGTTTGCCGGCAACCCGCTTTCGTCTCCAACTCGCCCCGACATTTGAACTCGCCACCATCTCGAACATCCACCTCTCAGGCATCGCTACATCCGTATCATCGGCCTTGTCCCTGTACTATATTATATCACGAACTCTGTCGTCATTCCGCTCCTAATAAAAAAAAAGACACAGCGTATGCGACCGCGTTCGACTCCGATCGTCCGTATCTTGTAGGCTGTGACAGATGGAATTGTTCAGATAGACTGCCACCATGCCACCCGCGAATTCACCTTCAGTATGACGCTCTTTCCCGCAAGAAGAGCTCTCGTGGCAGTCCTTGCCACTCGTTCTGTTCCTGGAGCGAATGCTGGTCGAGGAATCCGCAACCCGAGGAGTTCATGCATAATATCCCAACATCGCTGACTCGAATCACTTACAGCAGGAAACACCCGCCCTATCATCGTCGGCCGCCAGTCCGTATCTTCAGCAGCTCGAAGCGATCTCCAGTCCGGTGCCAAACTTCGCCGCTACTCTGATCAGTCATCCCGAGACGCACGATGCCAATGACGAGAACGTGAGCTTCCTGCGAACTCGATTGCGCTTATCCCCTGATCCACCGCTCAGCCGACAGCGTCGCAGGCGACAGCAGTATTCGACTGACGATCAACAAGACCAGATGGAAACAGATGATCAGCGGCCGCCGCGGATGACCGTTGAGATCAATCGACGGATTCCCATTGTCCGCCGTCAGCGGGAGGAGGCAAACACAACACCTAACTATGAGGGCCGGGTATCGAACATGCGATCATTATATGGCTGGGCCCCTGGATCTGATGACGAGGAGGAAGACGGAAGAGACGATCCTTCCCACGAGAGTTCCATCATTCCCCTCGGAAGAGGAGAGCGCGATCCCGCCCGCAGTAGCGCCAGTCTGAGAAGTGGCCGACGGGAGGCCATCGTCAGGATTCCACCGACATTCGCTGGAGAACCATCAGAAGGGGGTGGTCATCGATTTGGGGAGTCTTCGATAACGACAGAGGCATTGTTGCAATCCGTCAGACGTCAGCCAAGGTTCTCGAGGACGAGGATGCTCCAAAACTACATATTGGACCGGGAACGGCAAGACCAAGAAGAGAGGGAACGAGCATCTGCCTCATCGACTTCACGAGCATATCGATTCATCCCGAGTACGCGAAGCGAGTCCTACAGGAATTTGTCGCACTCGGATCTTCGAGCCCGGATCAATGCCCACCGACAGATGTACATGGAAAACAGTTCGCGGCTAAAGGAGACAATCAAGTACCTGGAGCGTGTGAGATTCTCAAATTCATATGAAGAAAGCATCTCATCGGCCGCGGAAGGCGGTTTCATACAGTTCGACTTCTTCACATGCAATGAGGATGATTTCATTCTTGACACCACCTCAATCGCACCGCCCTCAGAATGCTCTTGGCTCCAGCCAGGTGCTGTCTTCTCCGGGTCCCAACGGGCAGCTAACAGCTGTGGTGCTCAGATGCTGTCACATCGCGTTCCAAGTCCACATCAAAACGACCCGGTGATTGTGAACGGCAGTGATACCAACCGCGTCAGCGTGTATACGAGTAGCGGTCGTCGCTATTGGGCCAACAATCTTTACAGTCTCACGAATAGCAAGGACGAACATTGGCCGGTGAAGGTGACGATTCACAGTATCGACTACAACACGATGACGCTCTCGGGGACGATGGAGGCTTATAATATTCCGGATAAGACATCGCCGACTCAGGACGCCCATATTGTGACATTCCTCGAAGGAGAAATCATCGATTTTAACAAACATACTCTCGAAACGAAGAGTTTTAAGGCAGACGCTGAGATCGATAGTACCTACTGGCGAGAGTTGCAGCCGTTCAAGAACCTCTCGGATGACGAGATGATCAGGAACCTGGTGAGCAAGAAGTGGCTCACCGAGGAATTAACGAGGGGGTGGATCCTGATGAGATGGAAAGGTAGGTTTTTGTGAAGTCCAGAAACACGTTCGGTAGTCTGAATCTGACCCCATGACAGAACGGTGCTTCATTACACCTACCGATTCTCGACAAGGGCTCACTATATCTGGGTTCTACTACATCTCTCTCCGCCGAGATACTGGCCAAATTGAAGGCTTATACTACGATCCAGGCAGTTCGCCATATCAACAGCTGTCACTGACACCAGAGATGGAGAAGATGATGTTCCCCGCCTACGGTTTCCGATGACCTACGCCCGAGTTATACAGCTATACCACCACTATCCAGGATACGCATCTATTAGAGGAGTATTTGTTCTTTTTTGCTGCATTTCAACTTCGCACCGTGTGTCTATCGATCATAAGACTTGTCTTGGCGCCATCAATGGCTGGTTGAGCCTTGTTTCAGGGGATTCCTCAATCTGGTGTTTTTGCATTGGCCGGTGTCTCTTGTCTGTCACTGAACTTGCAAGCGGTTTGTGCTGTTTTATACTCGCCCATCATGTTGTCTCGGCCTTTCTCGAAGATGTTGTGTCGTCTAAAGTGCCTTTTGCCTACCTGTCGTACATTTGGCCCTAGGTAAAGCGGCAAAGGCTCCGAGCATCTATCTATATCCATGTGTAGATAAGATTATTGGAACGACGGATATACTTTTTTTTTCAAGGCTTATTCCCGATACTAGACAAAAACGAACTACGAGCCATAGTAGCATTTGGAATCATGATTCTTTCTGATTCCTCAAATTCCTCTCATTTATCATGTATATGCAAACTAGGACCGATGGCGACCGGATGTCTCCCCGCCGCAGATATAGCCACGAACAGATATACATCCACATAAAAAAAAAGCCCAGAACGAAGGCTGCATCTTCGCCTTTCCCTTTCTTTTTCTGTTTTCCCTCCACAAGTCTCTAGATGCGCATCACACATGATAGATGATAACCCCTCGTTGCGAGACGAACGCGACGGACTCGATCAGAACAGAGACGAACGTCTACTGCTCAGTCTGGAAGTAGTTGAGGAGGATAGAGCGCTCCTGGGACTCCTCACCCCAGTCACGGACGACGACGCAAGAGCAGTTGACGACCTTGCGGGCGTTGCCTTCACGGTCGAGCTGGCCTGTTTTAACACCGCGTTAGAATTTCCACTCCTTCCAAAATCAAATAAATCCGGACTTTTCAGTCCCATTTACACGGGGTGAAGAGGGAAGACATACAAAGACCAACCCACTCGCCGAGCATCTTTCCATCAGGGACCTTGATGAGAGGGATCTTGTGCTCGGAGCACAGAGCAATGACCAGCTTCTTGTAAGCCTCCTCCTCGCAGCCCTCGTTGAGGACGCACATGTGGGCCTGACGACGGTCAAGAGCCTTGGAAGCCTCGCGCAGACCACGAGCCAGACCGTCGTGGATCAGAGCGATCTTCAGAACGCCCTTCAGTGCGTCCAGGACGGACATCTGGCCGCCGGCACCGGCGTCAGCGGAAACTTCGACCTCGTCGGCCGCAACGACGGGGGTCTCTTCTCCGTCCGACTGTGGTTGTGGTTAGCTTTGATTTCGTTTCGAATTGGTGTGGGGGATTTTTTTTTTTTTT
>JAPVCG010000058.1:162031-184114 GCA_029606305.1 Paecilomyces fulvus
ACCATCTACCTCTCAAGAGATATTCCCATCTTCGTGTGTCTCCCTCTTTCTAATCCCTCCCTCATCCTTTCCCTTTTCCCCATTGGTATGTATGTACGTGCACGCAAGAACGGGTATTGCAGTTTCAATGCAGGGAATTGCATACCATTTTGATTCGCTACCTGTTTCAAAAAGTAGCTCTGGTGTGGTTTGTCAAATGCCGGATTATCCTCAAAGAGTGGATAATCTAGAGTCGGTGGTTGGGTTGGTTGAAGTTGGTGATCTGAAGACTTGAGCTTCGTTTCTGAGAAATTCCCCCCACTCGGCTAAAGTGCGCATTGTGTGCCCTACGATTATGTAAGCACGTCGATGTTCTATGGGCGAATCAAGTTGTGTGCGTCACGTGATATAGTGGAGTACAACAATTCCAGAGGTGATTTACTATGGCTCAGTAATAGAGTAAATTTACTGTTAAGGATGATGTATATTTCAATTCGCAGATTTATCCACTGTATTGCTTCACAAGCCACCTATCCGGCACTCACTACGGAATCGTAAAAGGAGAAGATATGTAGTGGAATGTCTCGAAAGAGCAACTCAAGGCTCAACGAGTTTTTCAGTGTCTGTTCAGCATAACCGGAAGCCGCGAAGTGTGATCGAACAAGAAGAGGTATCATAATCATACAACCAAGTAAACAATCCATCCAAATATCACACGCAGGTCGAATGTTATGACCTATTGAATGTGAAGGACGGTTAATGATAAGAAGGCTTTTGGAACTAGACGTATGTACTCGGTCGTGGGGGACCATAGCCATTAGCCAGGCCATTAGGAGGAGGAGGACCATGGGCGTCATTAGCACTGTCGGAGTGCGGAACTCCAAAGACGTTTCCGTTTGTCTGCGGGAGTTCGGACGTGGGGGTATCCAGCGTGGGTTCGCTGTCGATATGCATCTTCAGAAGCTGAATATCAAGTCCGTGGAGATGGGGAATATGAGGAACGAGATCCATGAAGTCGGAAAGCTGATTTGAACGTTAGCAGAGACCCTAAAACCAAGTACATGGCAGGCTAGAAGTCAACTTACCCTGACCCAGAAGACGTGTTCCATGTCAAAATACTTGGGTCGAGTTTCGCAATCCTTCTGCATGATCTGGCCGAAAGAGGAGTTGAGGAAGTCCGAATCGTCCGCTTGTACGAGGATCCGACGCGTCACCCGCCAGAGGTTCACACGCTGCGTGGGTGTCGCATTGCGTTTCTCCCAACTGGGATCTACTTCAAGTCAGCATCATTGCTTTTCTGCGCAATATACTACAAATCAAAAGGGACCAAACATACATTGAGAGAGTTGCAAATCATTGGTGGCCAGAAGCGGAGCGACCAGGAAATTCGGCACCCATCTTTCCTCTGCCATCTCCGGCTCGCAAGACGGATGGATTTGCTTGGTCTTTGCGGTCACCACAGGCATGAACTGTTTCAGCCATGCGTGGCTCTTCGCCCTCGGATCATTCGATCCTACAAGGTTGGCAGCCATCCGGAGCCTGTTCGGCAAAGCGTCACGACGGCGCTGCTCCTGCTCTTCTTGCTCCTTGCGCAGCTTCACGACACGAAGGCGTTCTTGCTCTAGTCGCTTCTGACGGTCATCCTCAGCTTGCCTAATTCGTCTTTGCTCTGTCTCCTTGCGTCTGCGTTCCTCTTCCTCAGCCTTCTCACGAGCGAGACGGGCTGCTTTCTCCGCTGCCTCTTTGGTCTCCTCTTCCTCCTTGGCGATTCGGGCCCGTTCTGCCTCAGCAGCACGCCGTTTCTCCTCTGCCAGACGTTCCTCCTCGGCCTTCTTGGCTTCCTCCTTTATCCTTCGCCGCTCTGCTTCCGCTTTCGCCTTCTTCGCTTCAGCTTCGGCGTCAGTGCGTTTGTCAACCTCCATGGGGATATCTTGCAGCTCTTGAGAATCCTTCTTTTTCTCTTCCTTGACAGAAGTCGAACTATCAGAAGGTCTCAAAGGTGCAGTTGCGGAATCCTTAGTCGATGTGGTCTCCGCTGCTGGGGTTTTCGCATGTGCAGAGTCGGTAGTGCGATTGTCAGTCTGGCGTGAATGACTGCTAGGCACCTCCGCAGATAAATCCTGACTCTTCTTGGTTGTCCCATTCACCGCTTTCTGGGGACCTTCCGACACGCGCCGTTTCTTCTTCTGCAGTTCGTCAGAATCCTGTCCATGCTCACGATCCCGCGAACGTGAGCGCTCAGATGTATCACTGCTCCGGGATCGCTTTAGAGAGGGCACGCTAAGTTTATCTCCAACTGCGTCTGGAACAGAGTGCCCAGGCTGCGATCTTGAGGCCTCCTCACGCCCAGATAGAGGTTCTGAAGACAACAGACTAGCCCTCCTCTTCTCACGGTCCTGTGGTGGACGGCCGGCGATTAAACGTCGGCGCTTGGGGGGTTCTTCGCCATGGGCACTAGGGCCAGAATCACCATGACTTCTGCTTGAAAGGGATGATTTTGCTCTATGAGATTCAGAGCGCACCGAATCCGCCTCAGAGGCAGCGACAGAATGTTCGCTGTGGCTACCGTCACGTGTCAAGACCTTTGCACGCACGCCGCCATGAGCCGACTTTTCCCTAAGTACAGCCTTCTCCCTCGCGATCCTTGCCTCTCTCGTGGAAGAATCCTGGTGGCGATTCGGTGCTGGACTTCTGGCCTGCTTTCTCTGCACAGATACCGGGGAAGACGATCCCCTCCTCGCGGACCTCTTGCTCTCCTTCTCCTTTTCCATATCACGGGACCGATGAGGTGATCTCACCTCCTGTTTGCGCATCCTGCGCGCCTGAATGTAATCATCATAAGCCTGTTTCAAAATCTCATACTCTTCCTGCCAATCGTCTCCCCTACGCTCCCGTGCTAATTCGAAATAGTAACGATCACGGAACGGACGACGAGCGGGGTTGAAACCGGGTTGGGCCAGCAGGAGGCGGATCACAGCCAGATTTCCTCGACCGATCGCTGCTAACATAGGCGTGTTGTAGCCGGGTTTCAGGAATCCATTCTGTACAGGATCCGGATCCGGATCAGCATACCCAATGCCCAGGAGAAGCTGCATGACTTCATCATGTCCTCCTTTTGCAGCAGCTATCAGAGACTCCGCATCCGCCTTCTGTCCAACATTAAGAATGTTAGCAACTCCAGCCATATCACCCTTGGCGGCGAATTCCCTAAGATTCTCGGGAGTCGCCTTGGTCCATAGCAGATCATTCCTCGTAACCTCACTCCTGACAGTCCGCCGTTTGCCTATAGACGAGATTGGAGGGGGACTGCGATTTCCATTCACCGGTGGAGACTCTCGGGGACTGGCCGCAGAGGCACCTCGGGAATTCGTGCCATGATCGTCAGAGCGCTGCCTTCGATGTGGGTTGGCTTTGGCCTCAGCGAGGACACGTCGTATCGCTTCGTAGTCTTCTGAATCGGACGGAACCAGTTCGTACGGCTCATCCCCTTCTGCATTCACCCCCCGAGGATTTGCACCTGCTGCCAGCAACAGCTTCACTACTTCCAGATGTCCGTTCTCCACGGCGTCGATCAGAGGGGTATCTTTATCGATGTTTTTCGTGTCGACTTCGCAGCCCGCATCGAGCAGGAACTTGACAATGGGAGCACAGCCTTCCAACGCAGCAATCTGAAGGGGCGTATTACCAGCGTTATCAGCGACGTTCAGATCTTCGGGACGCTCTGCATGCCTGGCCTTGGCAACCTCCAGCTCCTGAGCGGCACACGCCCGAGCTAGACGAGTCCGACCGTTCTGATCGCGCTGCTTCTTGTGAGCCATCTGTTTCGCCGGCGATGTGGCTGCCAGATCCGCCGATTGGAGCTTGCGGAGCTGCGATGTCGGTAGCGGCGAAGCGCTGGTGGAGGACGATACCGACTGCCTGTCTTCCGAGCTGTGACGCTGACGGCCGGTGATGAGCGGCGGTGGTGCTCTTCTCTTCCTCTGGTCCACGGGCTGAGGGCCTGAAGCACCTCTCTTGTGCACACGATACGGGGGCGACACGGATCGGTCGTCTGAGACGCGACGGTTCGACGAGACATTGTTGACGGTCTTGCGCTCTCCATTGCGGGCGGGCTCCCCACCACGTTGTGGACACACCCGCCGGTCGGACTCGCTTTCACCATCCGCACCGCCCTCACTCAAGCTCCGTTTCCTCGCACTGCGATCTTTCTCGGCCTTGGAGAGCACCGACGGATGGGACGAATGTCTCCTGTCCGACAACCGATGTGAGTCCTCCGTCCGCTCCGTCTTCACGACCGGCCTTGGCGGCGAAGTCATTCTCGAGTGCGTGCTGGACCGGCGAGAACCGTCGTCACCTCCATCACGCGGGTCACTTTCCATCCTCTTCCGCTTCCTGAAGTTGCCATCACTGGGTGGCGCATCCACCTCCATCGCGTCGACCCGGTCATGTCCTTCATCACTTCGTTTGCGTTCGTGCTGGATGTACTTCCTCTTCTTCTCTGGCGACAGCGACTCGCGTCCCGACTGGATGATCGTCTCCGCCTCCGAGTCGGCCTTGGGACTGGACACTTCCACACCGTCTCCTGCTATCGTGTCGACCCCTTTCCGCGGGCTCTCCCTGGAGGGCTCTAGCCAGGTTGGCGGTTCTAATCGCGGTGACTGCAGACGGGAGCCCTTGGGATTGTCCTCCTTGACGACACGCGCGGTCTCTGCCACATTTGAGGCGGCTGGGACAGACGGGGCCGCCTCAGCATCACTCATCGCGGTAGCACCTGAAATCTGGAAGTTCCGGTCGTCATTTTCGGGGGCCGTGGCTGCCAACGTGCTGGTGGCCAGGAATAATCGCTGGGCGAGAACCGTGTGTGCTCGACCACAGTGCTCGTGGATGCAATCGGGGAGGCCGTCTGTCGACAGAATGAGCAGCAGCTATAGACGGCAAGGGCTCTGCATGAAGCCTGTGAAGATTGGTCGTGATTTCGTTTCTATTCTCGTCGTGTGTCTGATTTAGAGGGCAGCGGGCCTGGGAGGGAAAGTCGAGGATTACGGGAGGAAGATGAAGTGAACGGTCGCAAGATCTCGCCGCACCGAGTCGTCGACGGGCGGGCATGGCTGGATCACCAAGTGGTTCGCTAAAGGGAACGCTCAGTGGCCGGGTTCTGCCGGGCGGGGGGGAGCGAGAGTTGGTACATTAATCGAGTGGCCTGAGAGTGATTTTCGCTGGGTCGGTTTGTCTTTCTCACTTGACTTGTCTCACACAAAAGGGGGGGAGACCCAGCATTGGCAGTGGCCACTGACTGGTCGACGCGATCACCGACTCCACTCGCCGATCTGCGCGCTGGCCGGTTTCGTTGCTGAACCTGCTGCCTGCGACAAGGATCGCCACGTCCAGCCAGTCACCGTTATCGCTCCCTTGTTCTGCTCATCTCCTCCAAAGCTTCTGCGCAACAGGACCCAGAAAAGCTGCCTAGCAGCGTAGACGAGGTTGCTTAGCTTCAGGATAGATACAGGAATCCAAACTTGGTTAAAAAACGACATCGATAGTTAAGGAGAGCGTCGTCTAGACTTGCAGCATCAGCTGAAAGTGGTACGGTATGGCCAGGGTCATCGCTCGCATGCCATCTTTAACAGGGACAGGACAGGGTTGCCATGCACACAGTCGTGGCGATTAATCTTGGTGGTGCTTCTTTATTTGACTCCCCAGTCGGTGAAGAGAGAGCAGGAATGCCACAGAGCCACATCCCCAAACATGACCAGACGATGCTCGTCTTGGGGTCAAAACAAATGCGGTGACCCAGCGACAGTTCCACAGGCGAGCCCCCCCGCGGATCTGAGACAAGCAGTTCCAGCGAGAGCCCACATGGACTTTTCTCGCTGCGAGCCCGACCCTCTCCGTCACACTGTCACCGCTTGAGCACCAACGTCGACCTTTGACCTTCGAAGGTGAGGTCGAACTGACGTCCTCTCTCTCTCCCAGTATAAAAAGAGGGAGCAAGATAGTGACCACGGTCGGGACAAAAACTGGCGACAACAGTGTCCTCCGTCAAGATGGACGCGGTAGACGCTGTGCGCACCTTCTTCATCCTCGCAACGTGCACGGTACGATCTGGCTCCGTCGCTTGTCTAGAGACTCAAACGGGCGCTGTCCGCTGAATGTCCAGAGTAGACGCTGTCCGTCAATGCCATCCCCTCCTTTCGTGCCCGCTTCGTTGACTATGGCCCTCGTGCGACGAAAACCCCTGGGTCGAGCGACCACGCCGAGAAGGCTCCCTCCCTGGTAACACGCTTCCTCGACTATCTGGCAACATGGAGGGTTCCTCATAGCTACTTCCTCCACTTCTACATTGCTGCTGTCGGATCGTCCATCTTCTGGGCGACGCAGGTCATCTGGCGGGGCCCTGCGTTCCGAGCAATCGCGGTCCGGACCAGCGAGGACCATCTCCAAAAGTCCATGTCGCTCAACCAGCTCATGCTGTGTTGGTTATTGATGACAATCCAGGGTTCTCGACGGCTCTATGAGTGTATTGCTGTGGCAAAGCCGTCCGCATCAAAGATGTGGTTCGTTCACTGGTTGTTGGGAATCGCATACTACATAGCAATAACGCTGGCCATGTGGATCGAAGGAATAGGTACGAGAGCTGATGTGCTTTCCGCTTCTGCTTCGGGGCCGCGGCTTATACTAGGTTTCCAGGGACTCTCACCTCACGAGATCTCTCGCTCTATGATCTCAGAGTCACAAATGTTCCGAGGCTGCGGACGCTGCTCTGTGTGCCTCTCTTCCTGATGGCTTCGGGCCTGCAGCACGACTGCCATCATTACCTGGCGTCTCTGAAGAAGTATACTCTCCCCTCTCACCCGCTGTTTCAATGGATCGTATGCCCTCACTATACGGCAGAGTGTGTGATTTATCTTTCGCTTGCTCTTTTGGCAGCTCCCTCCGGAGAACCCATCAATAAGACGATCCTCTCTGGTCTGCTTTTCGTCGTGGGGAACCTTGGCGTCACCGCGGCCAGTAGCAAGCGATGGTACATGCAAAAGTTTGGCGAGAAAAACGTGCGTGATAGATGGAAGATGATCCCCTTCCTATACTAGATTAGAATCTGGCTGGTCATTGACGACTTCCAGTTTAATGCGAGAGGCATGGAATGATAGGTTCAAACCTGTCTCAATCAGCCTCCCGTGTACTATCTGGCATGGGCGTCCAGATCTTTCCTAAGGCGTTCAACTCGCCGATTCAAAACGTAGCCGGTTAAGGGTCTCTGCAGCGAGACGTGGAATACTCGTGCTGTACAGTGTTGATGGATTGATAAATTATTTTTTTTCTTTTTTTTTGTCATCGTATACCCAAAAATCTGGCGCTGTTGCCCAGCTTCGCTACCTTGATCACATCCCGATAAGTGAGGCTGATCCTCAGCTCTCTCTCGTACGAACCACATTCGTACCTCTGTCGGTCTCCCAGTAGATCCCAATTACTTACCGTTTCCGCAGTAAGATTCTCGTCTCGGTCCTTTTCCGCAATACCGTGCAGATAATCCGTATACATTCTGTTCGTCGTAATGAGCAGACTCCGCGGCTCCTGCAGGATCCGATAGTGTTTGCCGGTTCTGCTCCGTTTCTCCTCACCGTGACTATGGCCGTTGGTGTGATCAGGAGCGAGGCCGTTGAGTTGTTCTCGCCGAGGTTGCTTCTCGTAGATATCCAGCACTACGGGCGCCGCAAGACTCACCGTCGCCACGAGCGGGTAGTACGCCGCCCCGTCCTCGTGCGGCATGATTCCCTGACCGGGTCGGTACTCGTTGACCAGGACATGGTTAGGTGCTCCGTGCGGCGCATCCGCGAAAATCCCCAGCTCCTGGAATCGCGGAGTGATGATCGGCTGCGTCAGCCAGGTCGGCAACGGCGATGCGAGCAGCGTGTTGGACTTGGAGAGCGCGGACGGCCACGTCTGGAGACGGCGGTGGGAAAGCTGCGTCCAGCGCGGGAGCGGGACGGTGGTTATCTGTTTGAAAGATTGGTGTTGGCGTTTTGCTATGATTCGATCACTTCTATTTTTTTTTTTTTCTTGGAAATGACGGTAAAACTTAGGAGGGGCAAAACAGAAACTTGGTGTGTTTCTGCCTGATATCCCACTTCGGTGCTATAGGGGGTATCGCGTGACATCAAAACGGGAAGAGAATTGCGCTTATCAAAAAAGGGGGAAGCACATATTCTCAACATCGAGCAACACAACGTGTAGGAAAAACAATACATGATAGCAAGGGGGGAAAAAACACATCTCTCAAGAAGATCATTCGAGAACGACAAGCACAGATGGCAGGACACTGAGACGGAGAGGGAGACAGGCACACCAACCTTCTGCAGTAACCTCTCCTCCTCAGCCTCCGTGATAAACTCGGGGATGTAATATGCATTTTCCGGCAGCGACGTAATCCGCGCCGCTTCCAGTGGGGTCATCGGAAACCTCCTTCTCGGTGTGATGATGAGGTTGAACCTCGTTTCCCTCTTTGATCCGGCCTTCTTGTTGCTAAGAATCCGCTTCCCTGACACTATGCATGAAGGACAGCGTAGCAGGAAGAGTAGTAAAAAAAAGAAAAGAAAAGGAAACCTGGATAGCAAATGAAGAGACACAGGGTATATAGAGAAAAGAAAAATCAAGACAGCGCCCTTTATAGGCAACAAATCTGTGCTTGTTCACTCAAATGCGGCCTTTTTTTTGCTGACTCCGCTGGATGTGAATGCAATGCAAGTGATGTTCATTCGTTCTTTTTTTCCTTGAAATTCTTTTCAAAACCAAAACTGAGATATCAAGAAAAGAGACTGGACTGAGAAAAGCAGAACTGTACTTTAGCAGAAAATAAACGCTCGTGGGAAGGATCGTCACTTTAATAATAGAAAAAGATGGAACAAGAAATGAGAAATCCCAAGTTCTAGAACGGCTAAGGGAGTTGATTGCTCAGACCATGTCTGTAATCCACTTTGTGCCTGAGGTTTCAGGCGATCACCCCGCGCCACGGCCCCACCAGACTGTTCTCTTTCGCCGAGTACGAACCAAAATCGTCTATGCCAGCATAATATTATTATTGATATTGAAGTAAAGAAAATCAGCCTGCTTGAGAGCCTCCCTCGTCACTAATCAGAGAAAGCGACTCATTCTGTACTCGCTGCAAAGTGATATACTTTTTTCTCCCAGTGCCAGTGTTCAGACTTTTCTCTGCTCTCCATATACGATCTACTAGCCAACAAGTATGGCGCCCAAGAATAACGCCAAAGGCGGAAAGGGAAAGGGAAAGGATGCCTCTGATTCTAGTGGAAAGGATGCAAAGGGTGGAAAGGGACTGAAGCCCGCGACTTCGATCAACGTCAGGCATATTCTTGTATGAGATATTCCCCCTTTCTTCTACTTCACGCGTTGCTTATGTTTGATGTCTATTGTTCATGTTCAAGATGTCCTTTCTTAGATTTTTGTTACCATGTTCTGCAAAACTTTCTTACTAGACGTCTACTGTACACGTTATGATTGGCGACGGGCTTTTTTCCATTGGAGACTTCATGAACATTTTCAGATGTTACAAGATACTTGATGCTAACAAGCTATTCTCACCTGTGACAGTGCGAGAAGCACTCAAAGAAGGAAGAGGCTCTTGAGAAGCTGCGTAACGGTGCGAAGTTCGATGACGTTGCTAGGGAATATTCAGAGGACAAGGCCAGACAAGGTAAGCATCGAATTTTTTTCTGCTGATATCATTCCACGCATCATCGATCATGCCTCGAGATACAGGGCAGCAGTCATGTCTATGTGCGGTCGATGGAGAATTGGTCACTTCATTTTGATATGACCGCCTTGACTTCCGTACTATATACTCCTTATGCTGATCTCTATCACTCCAGGCGGCTCCCTTGGGTGGAAAGTCCGCGGCAGCCTCGACGCCGCTTTCGAAAAGGCGGCTTACGACCTCGAGCCTAGCACAACGGCGAACCCAAAGTATGTCGAGGTTAAGACCGGTTTCGGGTACCATATTATCATGGTCGAAGGGCGGAAATGAGATGGTTTCCTTGAGTGGTTCTGTTAATTACTTATTTGATCTTGAGTCCGCGAGGCTTCATCCTGTTTTCTTCTGAGGGACGACGATGTTGCGGATCGCAGGTCTATTCCATTCATGAGTGCAAGCATGTGGCGGTTGTCAGGAAGAGAAATTTCCTTCTGCAGACATTTTCATGACTCTCTGCGGGCAATACCTAGTTTATGACTAAACGTAAAACCAGAAATGATTCTCGATTGGCAGATAACTAAGGATTTTGTAATTTGTAAAATGAGGACCTGTGAATTACTAGATCCGGTTAGTCTTGCCCCTTTCGGGATAGCCGCCCGGTATGCTGTATTGTCATCACCGCCCATCGGCCCCTCTCAAGTATATAAGAACTGTCCTCACTGTTCTGCCTTGAACTCCTCCCAACTCCTTCTTTTTCCCTCAAACTCCCTCCCATATTCTGCACTCACCCGGTCGTGACTTGTCGTCTCACTACTCCAAAGATACCTGCCCACCTCACCCCCTTTTTTTTTTTCATCGGAAATTGTGGCTGTGCCCTTTTTCTCGTCACCTCCAGTCCCAGATTCTCTGCCCCGTCAGCTTGCACCAACTTGTTAGCTGAACTTTTTTGCTCTCTCCTTATCCATTTTGTCTAATGAAATGATTCATATCCATCATTCATCTAGCTGCTACTTCTAGAGTGTTGATTCATTCAAGTCCTCATGTTGCCTATCAGCCTTCAATGGTATCTACCTCTTCAACTTTCTTGCTATATGAAAGGGTCTTGACCCCCCAAACCTCCAGCAGGCTCCAATCAAGGCTGATTGTGTGTTACACCTGATGTCTTGCCCCACATTCTGTTCTCTTCCTGCAGTTGCCTGCCCTGCGCCTTCATTCTTGCCTCTATTCCCCTCCCAGTCATGCTGATCTCATGTGGTGTGAACAATGATTGGATTGCACAGATGGTGATGAGGAAGTGCCTTGGACAAATATGCCCAATAGCATAAATGCCTCATCTATAACTTTGCTAGATGCTGCCTGTTGTTGCCCATGATCTCATTCCTGTGGAGTCTTTGTTCGCCCAAATTGTGGCTGATTGGTGCTTGATCATTCAGTCTGCTGTGCTCTATGATAGATGTTAGTAGAAAGCATGATAGTGCAAGAATGATGATTTGCTATTCTAGTGTTACCTGTGGAATATCATTGAGCTCTGAGGCTGGCATGTGCTTCACTGAATCTGCACTATTCATCCAGCATTTACTCTTTCCAGATAATGCACTATTTGAAATTCTTTTCAGTTAAAATGATTTCAAGTGATTCTGAGCATGGACGCCCACAGGCCATCCACCCTTCAAAGCCATCACACATCCTTCATGAGCTCTTACACATATCTCAAAATTTTATGGATTTGGATTCATGCTGATTCCTGACTTGCATGGATTTTCAACACTCATACTTTCTAATTCTAGGGGGTTGCTGTTTTGAACACTATACATTTACAGCATATGGCATCAAGTAGAGAAACATGACTGCACAAGGGCATGCAAATACTCTCACCCTTGTGTATATGAGCGGAGGTTGAAGGCTCATTTGAAACTGACAAAGAGAGTTCCAGAAACTATGGTGGTGAATGAAAAGAGGATATATCAAAACAGTTATATTGGTGCTCAGCACTTTCAAAACAAGTTCCCTCATCAGATGGTAGTGCACTTAATCACAACATTGTAAAGCTTAATTCTGAGCTGACATCCAGCAGGGAGATGCAAGAACTTTCAGCTACAAATATTCTTCAGATTTTGCTATGTCAATCATTTTCTTTTTCACATCTTCATCATAGGAAATGTGAAGAGTTTCTTGTCTGAATTTTTTTCTGTGAATCTTCTAACAGAGGTATTTGAGGTGTTTGTGTTTGCTTGCATGTTGACTGAAAAGATGTTAAGGTTATTTGTGTACAGAGACTCTTGGTTAACTTGAAAATTAAATGCTGCATCATTTTTAGTATTTCTCAATGGAAAGAGCCTTTCTTCAGCATTTTTGGTGGAGAGTTTCAATTTTGCTTTAGATATGTTGAAATTCTAAATTTCTCTAGCATCTTTTTCAGAATCAACATGATATTGAAATGAACTTTCTGTAAGATTTAGAGCCAATGCTAACAACATCTATTGGTTTGTAGACTTACTGTTTTAAAGTTTAACAATTAGATAGCAACAGAATCTGACTACAACAGTTCTAAAGTGCCACAGAAGATGTCTTTATAGTAAGCCTGACTGAAAATTATCTACATCATCTGATAGAAGCAGAATACAGTGTAAAATAATATGCATGACCAGTGTATAGCATGAAGAGGATAATGAAACTAATGCACTTTAAAAAATGCTCTTTAAATATTCATTAAATTACTCAACAGGCTGGTAGACCTCAACTTCAACAGTTTTCAAGCTTTTAGTGTGTCTTTTATGTCATTTTTGTCATCTGTAGTGTTTATGACCAAACTCACTAGATTATGCATTGTTTTCACCTTTTCCTTAAAGTCTTTAAAATGAACCCAGCTGTCAATGGGGACTTTAAGAGCATTGAATAGCTTTCTGCAATCTTCTTAGCTCTTTCTTTCAGCAACATGAGACACAAGCTCATCAGTGCCAAATGTCACAGGACAAGAGAACTGTAGCTGGCCAGTTAATTTTATTCATTCATGCAATCTCCAAAGCATCATCTCTTGAAACAAAAACAATCCATTGTCATTCCATGTGTATTCTGAAAAATTAATAAGCTGCTGTCATGTTAAAGCTTGAGAAAACAACAGAGCAGAGAAGATGTCATTGTCAATTTTGCAGAATTTGGAAATATAGAGCCTCTGTAGTTGTGTAAGCTGATATCTCTGTATATTTTTCTCTTTTTCTTGTGGCATGAGGCCTGTGGCTGATGAAAGGTTGAAAAGCAAAGGCTTATGAATTTTCAGAAATTTTAGTATTCTGCAGGCATGAAAAATAAAAAGACTTAAGTAGTCTTGCCAATTAATAATGCTGACAATCTGATTTTTCTTTACAAATATATTTTTAAAGTGTAAATCAGAGTGCCAAAGTACAGACTGATTTTGACCTGAATGTGATAGTATCAAATAAAGCACAACTTTCAGATACTTGTTGAGAAGTTTAATATAACAATTAAGAGACTTAGCTATCTAACTATTTCAATGAGTCTGCTGAATGACAAGAATTTGCACACCAGACAATTTATTCTTTCTCTTGCCTGGCAATATTTATTGCATACACCTCAGACAATGACTTTAATTTTGCTTGGTCACTCATTAGTTGAATTTCTAAAATTATGATTAGATGGTTAGCTTACAAAGGCCCCTAAATGTGCTTATAAATTTTCTCTTCTCTTCCCAAAATTGTATATCACAGCTGAAGCTAATGCAAAACTAATCAGCTATTCCAGAAATATTAATGCCACTCTCAATATTCTCTCTATAGAACAAGCTTCCATAATGACTGAAGTTGACAGTGGCTATTTTGGCTTGAATATTGGTCAACTAAGACATAATGTTTACCTTATCTGATATATTTATAGTGGACTAACTTTTGCTCAACTCATTATTAGCAGCTTTTTTCATAATGATATATTCAACTTTCACAAGCTAGTCTTTTTTGCTGCTTCAAGCAAAGACTCACAGAACAAATATATCTAGCTCATTACAAAGAAAGTCAAGTGTGACAACTTCACTGGCTGTAACAAATTTTTGAGAGATGTAAGAGTTGGGAATTTTCACAATGACCTGAATGTCATTATTCATTGTTAATAAAAAAACTTTGTTGTATAAGTCTTCCAGTAATTTCATTATTTTGACATAGAATTCTGCATTAACTGATTTGACTGCTGTTTGTTTAAGTTCTTTGACATTAAAGAGCTGGTATCATTTACAAAGCTAAGCTGCCTTGTCTCATAGCCAGTGTCCAGAGATATAAAAAAAAAGAGTATCATCTTTATCTTGATCTGAGTAGATTATAACTTGAAAAAACAAACTTAGTAAAAATCAATTAAGTTTATTTTGACAAACTTACTGAAATGAAAAGATTTAAAGATTTTTGAGAAAGAAGCAGAAAGAAGCATGCAATGAAATTGAGATAATGTTACTTTTATAGCTTTTCTCAAAGTTTTCAGAGGCACCATAGAAAAGGCTTAAATAATTTATAATGATGTTATATTGTTATATTGTTAAGTATATAGTGACTACTTTAATAATCACTCTGCAAGTGAAGAACTGCTGAGACTTGCACACTTATGTTGCTTAATTTACTTTCTCCAGCCACACTGTTGCTTACAAACCAGCATCAGCTATATGCCTGTTGGCTGACACTGCTTTCAGAAGATTGTGTTTTGAGGCAGTGAATAATGGCTTTTTTTAGCATATATGGTTATTTGGTTTTGCAACTAAAACAAAAGTCCACCAAAGTGGGGAATTACTGTAAGGCACTTGAGGTAGAAAAGTTGTCAGAGAAAATGGCATTTCATTAGCAGAAAATTAAATTCATTATTAAGCTTCTCACTATGGTTGAAAAGTTCAAACTTTCACATTCAACATCTGACACTAAGTGAAGTTTGTTAGTTTTAAAGATTAAAGCATCTAATTGCCACTGAAGTGAAGTTGTGCTTGAACTGTGAAACATTTGTTTCACACTGAAAGGCAAAGATAAAGACAAAGTTTGTGCTGGTGGCTACTTTTAAACTGGTCTTGAGAAGTGAAATGGCTGAGACTTTTTTTTCTATTCTGTGTTTGAGTGAAAGAATAATTGAGTGCTGTTTACATGGTCTCTATCTGCAACTTGTGACTTTGCATTCAATAAAATTTTCATAAGATGAAGAAAACTTAACTTCTTAAAACTCAACATTTCAAAACCAACATTCTCAATCTCAAGCACATTTACTGCAGTTTCTCTCTGTTGTTGCAAAGTATTTTAACTCAATTCTTCTTATAAATGAAGCAGATGTGTTTATAAAAAATCACTTGTCATACCAGAGTAGCCACAACTGCTTTGTGACTGTTTTTCTTTGGAAACTTGAATATTACAAGAGAGTTTTTTTTTTAACCACCAACTATGTGATGAAGTTTGATGAGGCTATTCTAAGTTGAATTCATTTAAAAATCAAATATTCAGAATTGACAAAGAATACATAGCAGAAGATTTGAGAAAGTTTTCTTTCAGAGGCTAGTATCTCAAAAGAATCTGTTATAATCAAAGTTGGTGATCTTCAGCATTTAGAATTGATGAAATTAAATAGCTGAGAGGTAAGTCACAACATTTGAATTATGTTCTGATACTAGCTAACTTTATTATGTAATAAATTAAAAATTTTACCTTCATTGCTTAGGCATTAGCTTCAGTTGAGAAGACTCAAGTAACTTTCAAGCACCTGGAAAAGGCCACAAAGGCAAACAATAAATTCTTCAAGAAGTTTAATAACTTTAATCAGATGAATGGCTTGTATACATAAATGAAATCTACACTGAATTTGTCTTTGCCCATAGCTATGCTTCTGCAGTTATATATTAATTTTGTTATGGACCAATTAGACAAGTAGTGAAAATACACAAGAAGAATAAATGAAACTCTACAAAATAACAACAGAGAATAATTAATCACATGACAATAAAAAAGTCCAAAATCACATGACAGAAAATAGTCTATGAAGAACTATAAAGAGATAGTTCACAAGAGACTAAAAAACCATAGTTCAGTAAGAACTACAAAAGAGAAGTTCATACAGAACTAAAAGAAATCACAGAAAAAGAACTAAATCATAAATTATATAAGAACACTCATTCACACTTAATGAGATGTATTTAGTTCTTTGCACTCAATTTTCATATTGTTTTATCTACTATTTACTACAGGTTAGTAAGAACAGTACTGAAAGAATTACAATCTAATTAGACTTTACTTCTGACTTAGCTATTGTGATTTAGTTATCAGTTAAACTCATTAAGTTTACAACATATAAAGCTTTATCTGAAGAACTGTGGTAAGCAGGCTACATCAACTGCCTATAAAAGATCTAGACAGACTTAAATCATTGAGGAGAAACCAGGTAAGTGTTTCACTTGAGCTTTCTCTAACAACAATACAATAGAATAGCTAAAAAAGATTCTGAGGTGGTAACAGATTTAGTTTTGAAAATTGTTTTATGCACTTTCACTTTCATTTGTCTATTTGTTCATTTTTTTTCTTGACTAGCAACATGAAGTAGATACATTTCTTTACTATGCACTGAAATGCAATGTTCACAACAAATCAGTAATTTTCTAAAGACTTTGACATACATGTTTGTTTCTATTTGATAAATAGAAAAAATTAAGCCTTCTCTCTGCCAAAAATCTTGAATACTGCTGTTTGTTATCAAATCTCTTACTTGTTCAGCTAATGTTTATCATATTACTCTCAAAACTCAAAAATATTATTAATTTAGAGTAGAAGGTGAAAATTATAATTAGATTGCAATAGTAGAAAGTAAGACACTATATTTCAATTATAAACAGTGAGAACATTGATCTTCTGAACTTGAAACTAAAGCCTTTTATTCTTTATTCACTACTGTTCTAGCCAACTATTTGTCTAGTAGATGAGAAATTCTCAAATTTCTGCCCTAAGCTCTAGCCTTATACTGCACTTCAGACTTCTAACTATAAGCACTGCATTCATCATCTCCCCTCAGAAATAAGTTTTCATTAGCTTATAAAATTCAATTCTGAAGGCTTTCAAACACATATTAAGCTTATGTTACCACTTCAAAATCTTTTCTAGCTATCCTATTGTACTATTGGTTAAGAAAGGCTCAATGAAACACTTTATTTGGTTTTTTCTCAATGACCTAAATTTGCTTAGATCTTGTCTGTAGACAGTCAATGCAGCCTGCTTACCACAGTCCATTGAGTAAGGCTTTGTACATTGAGTAACTCAGTAGGTCTTAACTAAATAATGATAGCTAAGTTAGAAGTAGAGTCTAATTGAATTGTAATTCTTTTAGTACTGTTTTTACTGACCTGTAGTAAATAGTAAATAATATAATCAGATTGAATGCAAAGAACTAAATATATCTGCTGAACTAAAATAAGTGTTCTTATATATCTCATGATTTAGTTCTTCTTTCTATAATTTCTTATAGTCTCATATGAACTTTCTTTCTGTAGTTTTTACTAAACTATTTTCTTATAGTCCTTTGTGGACTATTTTTTATCATGTGATATTGGACTCACTTATTGTCATATGACCTTGGTGTCTGTTTTGCTCTAGTGCTGTGCTATAAAGTTTCATCTTATCAGAGTGTCATAGTTATGCCTCTTCATGATTGGTCTATAATATTACTTTTCTCTTTTCAAGATCTTCATCTCTGAAGACACATAAGTAAAGTGCTTATCTTTATCATCATTAGAACTTTGACTTGTCTGCTGTAAGTGATTCTGTTGTGCCTTGTTCTGAGTGTTATTGTGATGCCTTCTTGCAAACTTCCTCAAGTTTCATGTAATTGTCATAGAGAATATATGGTCTTTGCTAACTGTATAAATAGTGATAGTTTTGTTGTTTCTTTTCCTTGCAATTACTGTTTCTTGTCATCTATTCTATGTGTAGTGTTCAATTCTTAGTTCTCATTCTGCTTTTCTTATTTGTGTCATAACTTCCACTGCTCTGGTCTTATTATGAATAATCACCAGTAAAATTTGCTTTGTAAAGAAGAAGCTTAAGTTGCTTTTATCTTAATTACTAGAGATTTTAATATCTGTCTGCTTCAAAAACATGCTGATCAATTGCATACTGAAATGAGTGTTGTTTAAAAATGTATATTTGAAAAGTTATCTGAGCATAAAATGCTTTGTGAACATTAATGAGAGCTTTGTAATCAAAGTGCTTTTCTTCTTTACTGTGATTCTGAGGCTGTTTCTTCACCTAATTTTGTTTTTCTAGCTTCAGTTGTAGATAATTCTCTTTCTAATTTGGGTTCTAATTTCTAGACTTTTGTCAGTCTTGATATGCCTTTATCAGATGCTAGCAATTTGTCAAATTCTTGACTGGCTTCCAAGTGTTTTCTAAGGTATTATATCTCTTTCACTTTATCAAATATTGTGTTTGTCTGTTGATTTTTCTCTCATTTAGAATTTTTTCAACTTTGTATTCTTCTTCTGTGGTTTTAATCTCTTCATCTCACATCTGAGTGCTTTGTGGTGCTGATTCCAATAATAAGATATGGAAAATCAAGTGCATCTTTATACTGTCTAGTAGTCTTAATTTGTAGTTCACTAGTCTAATTTTCTCTTCAATAATGAATGGTTCAATTTTCTTGCTGTTAAGTTTGCTGCTTGATTATTTCATCTTAATGTTTCTATGTAGCAAATATACTTTTTCCTCTTTTTTTAGGTTAGGTTCTCTCTGATAAGTTTTGTTGTAGTAAACTGCCATTCTGAGGTTTGCAAATTCAATATCTTTCTGTAGTTGCTTGTGCAATGTTTATAGCTGTGTTACTTTCTTTTCTGCTTTGTGGTTCATTTCTCATGTTTTCTTTGGTTCACTGTCAAATTCAGAATTATACTCAAAATTGGTATAAAACAGTGTTTCTTTGATTGTTGTGTTGATTAAATTATTGTATGCAAATTGTGCTATAAGTAGCAGTTTAACCTAATTACTCTGGTTGTAATTTGTGTAGTTTTGTAAATACTACTCAATTGTCTAATTCATTCTTTCTGTTTGTTCATCTGTTTGTGAATAATAAGCTGTGCTGAGTCTATGCTCAATATCAATTATGTTCATCAATGTCTTTTATAATTTTGATGTGAACTGTGAATCTCTGTCTGTTGTAATTCTCTTTGGTGTGCTATGTTTGCTAAACACATATTGAAGTAGTAGATATACTGTTTCTAAGACTATTGCATTCATCCTTGTTGGTATTACATATATATATTTTATCAATCTATCCACTACTGTGAGAATAATATTATATGTAACTTTGTTCTTCTTTGACTCTGGTAGTTGTGTGATAAAATCCATAGTAATTCATTCCCAAGGTTGAGTGGGTACTACAAGTGATTGTAATTCTTTGTATGATAGATGTCTTGCTGTTTTGTTTCTCTGATAAGTGTCACATTCTTTCAAGTATTGATATATTATCTATCACATGTTTGGAAAATAGAAGTTTTTCAATATTAATTCTTCTGTCTTTTTAGTTTCAAAATATTCTTTTGTCAGTGGCTTATGATATCTCTTAATTACTTCTGCTCTTGCTGTAAACAATACATATATCAATTTATTGTAGTAAATCAATTTATTGTCTTCTGTTATCTTGTCAGTTTTTTCTTTGATTATTTTGAGGTTCTCATCTTTTGCAATTTCTCATCTAATAATGTGTATCAGTTTCTTATCTTGACTCTTGATAGTCATTGTTGCTGCTAATGTTACTGTCTGTTTGTTGTATGTTATTATTTCATTCTTTTAAAATTTTAATAGCACTGGTTCTGGTTCAAGAATTTCTTTCTTGTGATTTAATTATCTGCTGAATGTATTTACTCACTTATTCTACTCTCTACTGCAATGTTCAATCTTGAAGTTGTAATTTGCTAATATCTCTACTCATTTTGCTTGTCTTTGTGTTAATACTTTAGTTATTGTGAAGTAAGTAAGATTCTTATAATCTGTGATCACTCTGATTATGTGTTTAGCTTTTTCAAAGTATACTCTTTACTGCTGAAATGCTGTCACTATAGCCAACAATTTCTTGTTGTAAATCTCATAATTGAGTTTTGCTGGTATCATCTTTCTTAAGTAATATGTCACTAAGTGTAGCTTTTCATTGTTATTTGGCTGTGATATTACTGCTCCAATCATATAGTTTGATGCATTAGTCTCAATGATTATTTCTTTCACTGAATTGTGCTGTTTAATTACTGATGTCATTGTCATTTTTATTTTCATTTCTTCAAATGCTTTCTGTTCTGTTTCTGTCTATTGAAACTCTTTCTTCTTCTTCAAAAGATTGAATAGTGGTTTTATGATATTTGTGTATTGTTTAATGTATCATCTGTAGTAGTTCACCATTTCAATGAATGCTTGTAATTCTTATAGATTCATCAGTACTGGTCAATCTCTGATTGTCTGAATCTTTAATTAATTTATCTATATCTCTTCTTGAGTAATTCAATGTTTTAGAAAATTCATCTTTTGAACATGAAATTTGCATTTCTTTAACTTGAGTCATAGCTTTGCTAGTTGTAGTTTTTGTAGTATCATTCTGATGTGTCTAACATAATTTTCAAGACTCTTGGAGAATACTAAAATGTCATTCAAATAAGCTATAACAAAGTCAAATTAATATTTGTCTAGTACTGAATCAATAAATCTCTGAAATGTTGCTAGTGCATTTGTCAATTCAAAAGGCATAATCTTGTACTGATAGTGTTCAAACTTGATTCTAAATGCTGTTTTTCATTTGTCTCTAAGTTTGATTTGTATTTGATTATATGCATCTGCAACATTGAATTTTATAAATTATTTCACTTCTTGTACTGCATCTTGTATCTCTGTGATCAATGGTAATAGATATTTGTCTTTGATTGTAATTTTGTTCAGCTGTCTGTAATTAATACAGAATTATAAGTTGCTGTCTTTCTTTGGCACAAATAACACTGAGTATTCTGCTGATGATGTCACTAGTTCAATGTATTCTCATCTCAATTTGTCATTAATATATTTTTTTGCAACTTTTGCTTCTCTTTCTGACATTGGGTAAATTGGTTTGCATGTTGGTTTTTTCTCTTTCATTAGAGGTATCTCATAGTCAAATGGTTTGTGGTCTAGCAATTCTTCATTGATACTAAAATCAAAGAGATTTTTGAATTACTTATACTTCTTCAGAATTGTTGGTTTTGTTGCTTCTTGTGCTTCTCTTTTGCTCACTGTGGTGCTGTATAGTGTCTGACTATGCTGCCTTTTTTGAGTTTGCATGTCTTTTTGTGTAGTCTCATCTGTTGACTCACTGTCTGTAGGCTTCTCAGGCTTTATCTGTCTCTTTGTTCTAGAGCCACTAGTTGTTTTTCTCAACTCAGTTTTTTTTGTGGCTGACTTTATCTTGCTTTTTACCCAACTCTCTGAGGCTTGTGAGTAGTCTTGCTTTGGCCTTATTTTACATGTACATTATGTGAACTGTATCTTGTCATGTGTTTAGTTAATCTCTGAATTATGTTGCTTTAGCCATGGTATTTCAAGTACCACATTATACTCTTCAACTTTGGTCACATCAAAGTTGAGTAACTTCAAATGGTTCTAAACTGAGACTGGTATCAATTCTATCTCTGTGGTTAGAAATTGTTTCAAATTCTTTTCATTGAGTCTTGAAATCAGTACTGGCTGTTATTTGACTCTTTTTAAAATTTATAGCCTCTTCATGAATTCTGAATTCATAAAGTTTTCTGTGGCTTCTGAGTCAACTAGCACTTTAGCTAGCTGACCCATAATTTTAGCCTGTATCTTGACATGTTGGCCTCTGGCTATTGCTGCCATTTGATATTGCTGCTCTTGTTGTTGTCTTCTAATTCAATTTTCCTGTGGAAAATATGCACTGCTGATCTTTGCACTATAGTGCCTTATGCAATAGTTGTTATAACATGCTATTCAATGCATATTTTTGTGCTGTGAGTGTCTCTGATACTTTATGCACATACATTCTGGCTTATCACAGTAAGCTGATGTTTCTCTCTGTGGAGAATTCTTTTAGGTCTCAGTCTAATGAGTCTTTTGCTCATGACTATTTTTGTCTGAGTTTAGCAAAGTGGAATCTATCACTCATGTCTCAACCTCAGTTGCCTCATTGCCTGGTTTTTTTTTGGTTTTAAGCAATTTTCACTCACTTTCTGATTTCTCAGATGTTTCACTGGCTTTGTGCCATTTTTCAATGGTGGAATTCTCATCATTCTCCATTAGTTTTTTGTAAATCTGTTGCATGCTTTGTTCTTGTGTGTATTATCTGATGATTTCATTGTTTAAGTTATCTTGCTCTGCTGTTTTCTTCATTTAATGTTGTTGTTTTTTTTTTTTTTT
>JAPVCG010000058.1:184170-225515 GCA_029606305.1 Paecilomyces fulvus
CTGTCATCTTCACTGTGTCAATGATGGTCTCAATTATGAAGTTTGTTTCAGTTCTCATGTGCCTCACAATTTGTTGCTCTTTGATGCTGTTATCATAGCTAGATTTTTTAGGTGTCTTTTGAAATACTTCATTTATTTTGTCTTCAATTTGTGTCATAATCTTGTGTGATTTCATTGTCTCTTCAGATGTCTCAATTAGTTCTCAGTCTCTTTCTTCATATTTTGAATGCTGTAACCCTTCATATTGTGCTTATTCTTGGCTTTTGAGTTTGTCACTAAAGTCAATCTTCAGAAAGTCATTGTCATCAATTTCATTGCTTGTTGTGTTAAGCTATTATGTCTCTTTCTTAAGTGATTTGCAGTGTTTGGCTATATGCTCTTTCTTCTGGCAATTATAGCATATAATCTCTTTTTTTTGCTTGTTCTCTGGCTTAGTCTTGGCCTTGTTTTTCTATTGTGTTGCATCCAATTCCATTAATTGTGGCTTATAAGAGTCCACTCTAGGTTTTTTATGCTGTTGTCTTTAATTAATGTGCTGTAAGTGTCATGTAGACTGTTCATTATTTCTCCATTGTTTTACTTGTTGCTTGGCCAACTTTTTCTTATAAATTCTGTTGTTGATTTGTATGAATTGTTCAATCAATTTATTAATGTTGGTGAGTAGTTTTTCTCTAACTAATTTGTTCTGGACTTCTTCTTTTAGTTCTTGTTTATATATCACAACCTGCACTTTGTTTTCTCATTGCAAGTAAAATATAATCTGTTGATACTGCATTGTGTACTGTCTGACTGATTCAGTCTATTGAAGTTGTTGCAGTTTCTGTTCTATAACTTTGGTCTGATTAATTACTTCAAAGGCCTTATTCAATTCTGTGATGAAATCTATGTATCTGCTGAATACTTGCTTGGTGATTTTATTTTAGTTTTCTTCATTGTTTTAATTTTCTTTTTTGTTTTTCATGATGAAATTGATTTAATCAAATACTAATTCTCTTATGTAGAATATCACTAGCATGATTTTGTTGTAATTTTTAGTGATTTTTGTCATTTTGAAATACAATTCAAGCTGAGTGAGAAATGCCTGTAAACAGTGAGATTGCCCATCAAATAGTTTAGGTTTTAATGGTTTAAGTTAAGTCATAGTGATCTGTTATGTGTGTTGTGATTTATTAAGTTTTTGAATCATTTCTTGAAGCTGTTTAAGTCTTTCTTTGATATCTTTTATATTGTTTTTTTATATCATTGTGCACAATCATTTGATTTTTTTTATCAATTTCAAATTGTTTAGTTTGTCATTATCTTCAGATGTTGTCACTGGTGGTGGCTGTGCTGAAGTTGCTGGTTCTGCAGCTGGTTGCTTTTCTGCTGTCTTAAATGCTGACATGATGACTTGCTGTTGTTGATTATAATACTTAAGTCTTTAATAACAAAGTCAAGAGCATTCAATGTGTTATCACCTCAGAATTCTTTTTAGCTATTCTATTGTACTATTGGTTAAAGAAGGCTCAACAGAATACTTTATCTGATTTCTTCTCAATGACCTAAACCTGCTTAGGTTTTGTCTGTAAGCAGTTGATGTGGCCTGCTTACCACAGTCTGTTGAGTAAGACTTTGTACATTGAGTAACTTGATAGGTCTCAACTGAATAACAATAGCTAAGTCAGAAGTAGAGTTTGATTGAATTGTAATTCTTCCAGTACTGTTTTTACTGACCCATAGTAGATAGTAGATAATATAATCAGATTGAATGTAAAAAACTAAATACATCTGCTAGGCTGAAATGAGCATTCTTATATATTTCATGATTTAGTCCTTCTTTCTATGATTTCTTATAGTTCTATATGAACTCTCTTTCTGTAGTCCTCACTAAACTATCTTCTTATAGTCCCTTGTGAACTATTTCTTATCATGTGATATTGGACTCACTTATCATCACATGACCTTGGTGTCTGCCTTGCTCTAGTGCTGTGCTGTAGAGTCTCATCTTATTGGGGTGTTATAGTTGTGCCTCTCCATGGTTGGTCTGTAATAGCTTAGTGCCTTCAGATAAATTCAGATTGTGATTAATTTATTGATTCTCAAACTATTAGAGAATGGCCTGGTGTTGTAAAAAGAACTACACATGCTTTCTAAAGAAGCTCAGAACTTTGAAAGTCTCTGAAGAGTCACTTTGTGAAAGATAAAAAAACCACTAGAATCTAGCTTGCTACAGAAAATATGGCTATTAAATAAATTAACACCAGATTACTAGATGACAAAACACTAACTAATTCATCTAACTACTCTAATGTTATCAAAAAAGCTGGCTTTCTTGCAGCTTGCTTAGAATTAGAACACCAAAGTAAGCCTTACAGTTGATGAGTAGTTTTAAGCAGTGTTGCTTTACACCAATCATGCTGGTATTGTGTGCTTAGTCAGCCTTCTGGCAGAGACTCAATTTACAATCATGTCTGATAAACAGCAGCATTAGAAATTGATCTTTATGCTAACCAAAGCATTATTAAGCATTCTGGAATCAGAATTGCTAAGAAAAAAAAAAGTTATTCTGAAAATTTATTCTGAAAATTTAGGCACTAGCATTTTGTTTTCAGAATTATGCTTTTCAGAGCTAAGAAGATTGTAAAAACTATATATTCAAACTGTTTAGTTTATCAGATCTTCAGTAAAAAATGTAACTGTGATTGTGGTAGCTAGTATCTTTTCTTGTGCATTGGTCACAGCTAGCTATGATTATATCAGGCAGAGATAAATAGCAATAGTTGGGTTAGCAAGTAATTGAGCAGGTCCTAGGTCCTGTAAGACTGTAAGTCCTTCGACTAATGACTGCATCGGCCCGATGTCTGAGAGAGACCATAGAAGATGGACTCAAGTCTGACATGGACATAGGGGTGAAGTCTACAGGCTGCGGGGGTCTTATACTGGGAGACATATGCTCTATGGTGTAGGACCGTGGCCTTAGGACCAGCAGGGTCTCCAGACCGGCAACTGGCGTTACATCTTAATAGATTCGGCGTGGGCCGAAGCTCGTAGCTATTTTTGGCGTGCAGCATTCTGCAAGAGGGGCTTCTTTTTAGAACGGAGCCATTTTGCATAGAGCGTTTAATCGGCGTGAAGCGTTTTCTTGGCATAAAGCACGGCTTTTGCTGATTTGCATGTGATCTCGCCATAAGGCGGAAGGTTGTGTTGAAGCGGGTTCAGAGGTATAAAGTTGTTATTGTTATGTTCTAAGAGGGGCAGGTGGACGGCTTATATACATATACCACAGACCCACACCCCTATCAGAACATCACAGCCACCGGGATATTCAACAGATAGTGTAGCCTTGCTAGGAAGAGTGTTCGCTCTACGGGTCCTTTGCCCTATAGCAGCCCTGCGCCCTTGCACCCATCGCCACAAAGCGCACCTGCTAGCAGTCTTTGCTACGGAGCTTCTCTTCTCTATGGCAACCCAGGCCCCCGTGTCAAATATGCGTTAGAATATGCCACAAATCTTAGTCGGATTATTGCCATACATTACAGCGGACTAAGAAATTAGGTAGGGTAAAAAAGTCATCCGAGAAGGTGAAAAGACATTCCGTCCAAAAAGACCACCCTGTCCAAAAAGACCACCCTGTCTAAAAAGACCACCCTGTCTGAAAAGACTACCCTGTCCAAAAAGACTACCCTATCTAGATCCGGTATCTTGTAAATAAAGGTTCATGAAACTCCTCTTGAGTCATCGCCGGAGACATGCACGTTGTCTCGGGAGCAATGCGGTCATGTTGCTGGACGGAACCTAGGTTGGCTGACTCGGATCGGAATTTGTCACAAGACAGTAGACACAAGACAGATGGGGACCTGTACCCCTCGGCGACACAGACCACATTCTCTCACAAAAAGCTAGTCTTAATGTTTTTGGCTTGTGGTCCCAGGTTCAGGACAATCCAATCAAGTTTTCTGCCCTGTTTCACGCCCAGTCTTATTCCTAGCCTCATAGAGAAGCTATGGTCATAAGATGATCGATCTATCTCTATACTGTATATATGTCATTATTCGTCCTGAGAATTATGTTTTGGGTCATAGCTAGAGATGAGTCGCCTGCTATATTCTATTCTAAAAGGACCAGACCTCGACCTATGAAAAGACCACCTTGTCTGAAAATATTAGTTTGACATGGAAAAATTTCCGCAGGAGTTTTGAACGCTTCTTCAATGGTCAAACTTTGCTTGCGGTCCCACTTTTGTGAACCAATCAGCTGATATTAGACAGGTGATGTCGCCGACCTCTCATTGGGGATTTCCAATGAGGTTGTTAACAAAATTTGAGTTTCAAAGTGGGCGGAGCTTGGAGCCATTGGCTGTTGTTCAGAGCAGGAAAGAAACCATCCCGCTGAATATTGGCTAGTCGATATGCATCATAGGCTTCTATGATATGGTGTCATCCCAGAGAATTCCTATTGAAAGAGAATGGTGGCACCAGAGACAATTCTTATAATATGAGGCTATGCTATGACAGTGAGCGTCTCGCCCAGGATGATGGATTGCTTTGATCCCGTCACAAAGAGACCAGTTACAATGTCTGTGATAGGGGCCATATCACATATCCTTTCGCGACTATTACTGGAGTAGAGTATTGGTTGGAACTCTTGAACCTTTGGTGATAGGCGCTTATCTAGGCTCAACTATTGGTCACTCATCTTTGGCTGGTGCCGCTATCTCTGCCGTTTCTGGGGATAACGGCGTATCGCTTCCCCATCTTAAGCTACACCATGTTGATTGGCTAGCTGTTTGGCGATGCTAACACAATAAAGGGGACCACCGCTGGAATTGGCAGCCAACAGTTATCCTTACAAGAGGAAAGTGCCTTGAGCGTACTATCCCCGATTTGGCCAACCTGCTTAGGGGCGGACATTTTTGGATGGTTGGATAGCTGCCTGGTGTTACGGACCAACCATGGAGGGGCACGACTGTGACGCCCTGATAAGATGAGACTCTACGGCGCAGCACTAGAGCAAGACAGAAACAAGGTCACGTGACAAGGAAGTATATCCTTGGCAGTATACGAAGCCACGATAGATATACCAGGATAGATATACCACAGTATATCTACTGAGGGGGTTATACCACAGGAAGGTATACCAAGGAAGGACTGGATATATAAGGACGCTCATTTCCGCCCTGCAGTTGTATTTAGTTCTTCGTGATTATTCTACTTAATGAACTGACTCTACTCATTGAATCTACTTCATTACTTAGTTACTTCTATCTGCTACGGATCAGTAAGAACAGTACTGCTGAGTATACGTACGAGGCAGGCCCTACTTCTGACTTGGTCGTTTGATTGTTATTTGTTGAAGATCCACCGGATACCGTTTTATCCACCCTTCCGTCGAACGTACATGACGGGTAGTGTACTGGACACTACGTGAAGATCTCCGAAGTACTGCGAGATCACCAGACGAGACTAAGGTATAGTCACTTGAACCTTCCCTAACCAATAGCAGATAGGTACGATCGAGACCCAGGAACTGGGGCGTAACACCTGGCCGGATAGTAAAGTCACAATCGAATCCTCCACCAAAGCTATTCAAGACTGGTTCCAATATGAGGGCTGGACTTATCTTGTAAAGTGATTTCAATAATAATGGATGGTCTGTAGACCAATGGAGTCGCAACAATGTAGATAGACGACCATATGGGTCTTGCACCTGGTATGGACGCCAGTTGCCGGTCCTCCGCCTGTGTTGGTCGTACGACCCTAATCTTTCGACCAGGTAGGTCGGGAGCGCAAGGTCTGGCGTGCCTGGTCCTACATCATCAGGCCTACACACCTCGCCTTACTACCTTGGTCGTCAGCATCTGGGCCTACCACCCTAGCCCTCCGCTCTAATCCCTGAGACCCTCTAGGTGTTCAAACCACAAGCCTCAGCCTGTCCTCGACCTGAAACCCCAGGCGGATCTCCAGAGAAGGCTTCAGACCTTACTGGTCGTGTACACCTCTGTCCTCCAATATAGAGTAAGACCGACGTTGAAGCGTTTTCACTGGAACAGTTCGGACAAACACGGTTCTCATGATCATCACAGTTTTGAAACAGTGCAATTCTGAGAACTGATGCAGTGTCATGGATTTTAGAATCATGCCAGGATGCTTAATAATGCCCCGGTTAGCATGGGGATCAATTTCTGATGCTGCTGTTTATCAGGCGTGGTTGTAAATCGAGTCTCTGCCAGAAGGCTGACTAACCATACAGATACCAGCCTGACTGGCTTGAAGCATAGGATCAATTCTCTCATGACTCTGACCCAATGATGGTGAGAAAAGCCTTATTCTGATTTAGTCTGATCAAGCTCGACCTAGTCAACATGTCCGCATAGTCCAACCAGACACAAGCAGCCGCCAAAACAGCGGCACAGCTCCTGGATGGAGAATGTTTGTTGGCTATCTCATCTCATGCCTTTAACTGGATGTTCAGCCCCAGGCTGAGCCGATCCTGACAAGGTGTTGATCCTTTGCCAAAAGGAATCTTTCAAGAGGAAAGCCTTCTTGTGAGATTCCTCTTGTGAGGAAATTAGGCACATAAGGTTCCCATTAACAAGGAAAGCCAGATAAGAGGTATTTGATTATGTGAAACTCCTCATTGAGAGGAGTCCATTCTAGAACAGCTGTCTCATACCAAATTCGATAATAAGACATGTGCATATTAAGGCTAAGCGCCTTTTCACCGCATGGTGGGAACACTGCGGCGCTAAGCTTTCTTCGCCTTCCTTTCTCTCCACCCAACAGTTACCCTGACCAGCTCTGAGGCGCTAGCACCTCAGCGCACCCTCACTCGCACTACCAGTGCCTTCAGGACACCTCTGGGCTAAAATTTAAAGCAATTCTGATTGGTTTACACTTATGGTTGATACCCTGCTTCAGGACACCAGTGCCACAGATTTGCCAGCAAATTCACCCTTCCAGCACTCGATTTGCGATTCAATTTTAACATGCCATCTAACCACCCTTCTATGACAAGACTCTGGACGCACAGTCTCAGACATTTCAAGGTCACTGTTTGTTACGGACCAACCATGGAGGGGCACAACTGTGACACCCTGATAAGATGAGACTCTACGGCACAGCACTAGAGCAAGGCAGACACCAAGGTCACATGATGATAAATGAGTCCAATATCATGTGATAAGAAATAGTCCACAAGGGACTATAAGGAGATAGTCCAGTGAGGACTACAGGAAGGGAGTCCATATGGGACTATAAGGAATCATAGGAAGAAGGACTAAATCATGGGATATATAAGGATGCTCATTTCAGTCCAGCAGATGTATTTAGTTCTTCACATTCAATCTAATTTTATTATCTACTATCTACTATGGGTCAGTAAGAACAGTACTGGAAGAATTACAATCTGACTAAGCCCTACTTCTGACTTAGCTATTGTTATTCAGTTAGACTCACTGAGTTATCTGACATACAAAGCCTTACCTGATGGACTGTGGTAAGCAGGCTGCATCAACTGCCTACAGACAAGACCTAAGTAGGTTTAGGTCATCAAGGAGGAACCAGGTAAAGTGTTCTGTTGAGCCTTCCCTAACAAACAGTACAATAGAATAGCTAGGAAGGATTCTAAGGTGGTAACACTGTTACAGCTACATCAGGTCTCCAGAGTTCTGCCACTAGATTCACCACCATCCAGACCAGGCGGCGAGGTAGATCAGAGAATCAAGGGAAGAGGCTCACTTGAGAAGTTGATGATAGCCTTATGCTTATTTGCAGCAGTATGTGATAGCAATGTCTCTTCTAACGCCAAATATATATACTAATAGATAAATTCTAACCCAAGAGACAAAATAAGAGAAGTAAACAAACAAATATCCAAAAAACCTACAGCCAATAAACATTGTAGTGAAGATGCAAGGCTGCTGCAATAGGAAATCTTCCTCCATCATCATCATTTGCCTTGCAATCTTTTTGACCAACGCAGTGGAGGATTCGTGATGGTGGCTTTGTGGGATTCCAATAAGTGTGGGTTGATATTTGCCATCTCAGGACCAACAGAGGAAGTGGGAGTGTCAGTGCCTAACTGACCATCTGATTCTAGAGAAGCCTCTGTTCTGTCAATGGATGAAGTATTGCTGCAAATAAGCTGAGGTCTTTTTGGAAGATGGTGCAGTTTAATATGGATGTCATACACATGCACAATAACAGCATGGGCTAAGAATTCAGTGACATTGTTGAACTTAAGGATATCATGGCAGGTGGGCCAAGTGCAGCTGATCTCATCCTGCACCTGGATAAGATGAGAATCAATGAGATGACAATGAAGAGAATCTTTTCGCTTGGAGGGAAATTTGTGTGGAAGAGAATTAGACACTGAATGGTGGGATAGACTGCAACAGATAATGCAAACATCTGTTGGACATTCTAAGAATTTCTTTGCAGAAGATAAGAGTTCTTCTGACTTCTCAAGTTCATCATCATCATCAATATCCCAGTTCACTCAGCTGCCTCTCTGATTTGGTTTGCAGAGCTGCAAGAGCACAATCATGTCTTTGGTAATCTGTATACATCTTGCAAGCAGCTTATCCTCATCAAAGTTTTCCACATCAGGTCTGTAGAAGTTCTCCATAAGGTGTGCCCACTCAGGAAAGATGTATTCTGAGATTGGAAGTTTGCAATCTTCATCACTAGAACTGTCAGCATCATAGTCTTCAACATCAGACTGGCTGAGAAGTTGCTTGATTTGTTTGTCAATCTCCAACACAGATGCATTTTGGAAATATTCTTTTCTGGCTGTGTCTCAGGTGTCATTTGCCAGAATTTTTCTAAGCTGGGAGAGGTCCTTCTTGACTGCTTTGTGCCTCTCATAAAGGTGAGGAAAGAGCTCTCTGGCTTTCTTTATAGTGCTAGCCAGGGATTGCATATTCTCCTTTAGCTCTCTCTTCTCTCATCTAAGCTGTAAGATGTTGGGGTGTTAGCAAATAGCATGTCTGTATGTGTTGGTTAGATTGGATGGTGCTAATGAATTCTGTTTTCTGAGCATGCTTCCAGTGACCTGTAATAGACCTTCCTGGGACAGTTGGAGGAGGATGACATGTTGAAGATCACGCCTGATAAACTGTGATTGGTAGTGTTTTTCAAAAACAGTGTTGCCAGACTGGCTGAGCACCCTTTTCCACTCCTGGCTGGTAAAGTTCCCTGTGGATGGATAGTTAGATCTATTATGAGAAGAATTCCATCATTTGAAGCTGAAATTGTGTTCAAGGGGTGACTTACAATTCACTTCATTTGCAGCCCAACAGCAGTAGTTATAGTGACTGATGTCATTCTTGAATCTAGCATCTCAGCCCAGCTCATGGAGCGCCTGCCAACTTGAGTCATAAGTCATTGGCAAAGACTTATGGAGTTTGTAGCCATATGGAGTGCATGCAATGTGCTGAAGGAGGGGTGTATTGAGGACTTTGGGCTTCCACTGAAGGGGAAGAGACAAACTATGTTTTGGAACTTGTAGCTGCCATATGAGTTTGGGTGTTAACTCAGTATTGAGAAAAGCCCTGTTGTGGAATGCAAATAAGATGATTTGGGTGATCAGGCAGTATGCTAGTTGGTAATTGCTGTGCATGAAAAATTTGGTTCTGAGGTCAAGAATAGCATCAGAACAGCCACAGAAAGAACATAGATAAAAAGTGCCCTTACCCATCAGTGCCTTCTGATTGTCCTTTGAGATTGTGAAACTTGATGATGGCACAAAGGACATCATGTTTGCTTTCAGAGTCTTTCAGATAGAAGAGCTTGATATCACAATAGCAGACTGAGTCTGGAAGATCATCCACTGAAATGTACTTGGGAAGGTCACTCTGGAAAGCCTGGCCCCATTTGTGTTTGCCCAAAGACAATTTGCCAGGCAGAGATGTTTTCTGTGGAAGTAGTACACCTGGTTGAGTTCTGGTGATGGCAGACCAGAGCTGGACTGTGGAAAACTGAATGATCATACTCCCATGATGAAAAAATCTTGAATGAACCCAGTGGTGGCGGTAGGTGACACAGAAGACATCCACATTCAGTGTGTTCTTTCCCTTCATTTGTCTGGCAATCTTGTGCTCAGCCAGAAATACATGTTCAAGAAACTGTTGTCCTCATTAGTCTTGCACTGTAAGGACTAAGAAAGTGTGCATACTCATTGCATCTGTTTATGGACTTCACCATTCACACAATGTTGGGTGAACACACCGAAGTATTGACAGAGGCATCACCAGTACTTGTCATATGACTGAAGAAGTTTCTTCCACAAAGTCTTATATATCCAATTGAAGAAATTCATGTAGATCACTTGATCTTCTAAGAGAAGATACTCAACATAGTCCTTGTTCAATTGGATGCAATATCTATAGATTGTTACTCCTGAACTATCCCAGAAGTATTTCAAGTTAAAAAAAAACCTACTTTTGCCAGTATTGCTCAATAACAGCAAGCCCTTCAAGGGTCTTTGGCTTGAAGTTTGGAGGGAGCCATCCAAGGCTGCGGAAATGTTTGAGTCTGGCTTGAGTCTCCTCACAGAGAATGGGGTTGGTCCAGTACTAATGCTCGCCAGGTTGAGCAGGAGATACAGGAGGTGGTGCCATTGAGAGCGCCAGATCAAAATATTAGACACTGGGTTCAGGAAGTGATTCAAGCCTCAGTGGACTTCAGGATAGAGAGGAAGGGGTATAGGAGGGTGGAAAGAGGAAAAGGACAGGGTGAGGGCAAGTGCCATTTTGTACTGTACCCGACCAGAGCCGGCTGAAATTCAAGGGGAGCTGGATTTGCGCAGAGGAGGCCATTTTCATGTCGCTTCAGTTGTGAGTTGAAGCGGAGTGAGCACGCACTGAGGGTTGAGGGCCCAGTATCATAGTGGTGCAAGGCACATGGTGGAACGCTAAAGCAGCGGCTCGCCGTGGGAGTTACGAGTGGAAATGCGGCCGTATACGGCCTCAATAGTGGTCATTTTCGGCCTCGATTTCACAGGTCCTCACATTCTATATGTAAAATCCTTGCCTGATCTCGTGTAGCATAAGTCATGAAAGTGAGAAAATGCGCTCAATATGTCTATATTTCTAGTATAGTGTAGAGGGACCACTAACTATACTTGTTGAATCCCAAGGCACGGGGTTCGCCAGCATTAGTTCGTCTTAGGTCATAGAAACCATCTCTGGAGAAATCCTCATAAGCCACATGGTCTGGGGATTCAGGCCCGTGCTTATACTATCTTAATTGCAGGATAAATGTCCGGCGGTAATGTCCAATTGGAGGATGTCGTCGCTCTCATTTATCCCATTTATCACAGCCATAATTAGTTACCAACCAATGGCTCAAACACTCATCCCACCCAAGTTAATTCACCCCGCTTTCTCCCTAGCGCAGGCTCGCGTGGGATGGTCGAGCAAAGGGCACCCGAAGAAAAGGCTGCAGTTGACGCGTCTTCTACGAGCCGTTTCTAATCTATCGAGCAGCAACTGCGTCTCTAGCACCATCCTCCATTGATCCATCTGACGACGGTTGTGATACATAAGGTGCGAGAACAATGCACGACGGAGAGCCAATTACGCGAATAAGTCTATATCTTTCAGGTGTCAAAGTGGCCCGGTCTTGTTAAGTAGACTTGACGGCCTAGCAGACTATCTAATTATTTTAAGCGGCTCACTGTTCCACACAGACTGATTCTTATCGAGTTATGCACACTCTCTAACAAAGCTTGGACATTGGGCGTGGAGGCTAACTATGTGGGATGGACTTGGTCAAACTCTAAGGAGATCCCCCACGACTTCGGGGCTGGAATCACCGAACGATAATGGACATACTACTTACTACTCTCACGGACCTTTCTTCCGTCTTCCGTCGTGTCCCCTGGTATTCTCCGTTTTCGCGGCACAAGTTCACGTACTTCGGGGACAGCAGGATCGTTATTGGAGAAGCCCAAAGTACGAAATGGCTGCACGATGAATGATATTGTTTACAGATAACATCTCCAATCACATAGCCACCTGTTCAGCTTGTCCTTGATCTCACCACTGTCGATCAATCCCAAACCTTAGCACGGACGCACACATCCAGAACGACCAGGCGTTCGTGCGGATGATATTGAATCGCTCTCCGGTAAGGTTCTGGGCCCCTACTCGAACTTCCAAGCCCTTCAATGTGATGAGTAACTGCCCCTGCATGCGTTTTGGTGCGATGCTGCTACCCTACCGTACCGGTTAATGACTATCAGCCGGGAACTTCCTGTTATCTATGCGCTGCTTTGCCTACCTGATTTGCCAGTAGCTTCGTCAACTGTTTCTTCTCTTTCTTATTTATCTTCTTCCCCTGTCCCCTCCGCTGGGTTTCACTTCTCATTTCTGCACTTCTGCTGTATATACATCTGGATTCAATATTAAGTCATTGAGTCCTGTATTTCTCTGCTTACACAACGCGTGCTCCCTGTTCGTGGCCTGAATTCTATAGCACCGTTCCCTTGGACTACCAAAGCAACCTTAGAAGTGCACTGGTCATCGAATTTTCTCGTCGGTCGACACTGCAATTCTATCTCTCATTAAGGGCTCGTCTGCTGCTACATGTGTAGTACGGTCCTGTTTCTCCCAGCTAGAGACTCAATAGCAGCACTGGCTCTATTCAATGTCACTATACTCGTCTTACCATTCTTCGGTGCGTCAGATCCTTGACACGCAAGTGTCGCCAGCTTGATGTTTAATTCTCGTGTTCCTTCGCCATTATACCCATCGTCCAGCTGTCAATCCTATCCCCCCACTAGCCATTCACTTTCAATCCCTGCTACTGTGCCTCCTCTCCCGACAGGTGGATGTCAGTTCATCCTGCTCCATCCATCCGTCCCGGATCAGCGCTGTTCGTGCCAGGGTTTCCGGCGGCATGACAGCTTGCCTGGCGCTCATTGTCAATGCGGACACCAAGCTTGCTATCACTCCCACGAGATGGTACCACAGCCAGATACGGAATGCACCTCAGCATCGTGTATGGCCCTCATGGACAGAATTCGGAGGCTTGAGGCTCGGTATGAATACGAAAGGAATGTCTGGCAAGAAGAGCTAAAGGAAGAGAGACGAGCTCGCCGTGAGGATGTCCGAATTCTCCGGGAGGCAATGTATTCGTTCTATAAGTTCATGGAGCAGGACATTCCGCGAAAGTTCGAATATGTGGAAGATAAAATCGAAGGAGTGGTAGACCGTCAACAGCAGCTACAGGAGAGGGTTATGACGGTGGATGATTCAACCATGGCCTTGGAAGATCGAGTCGCAGATTTGGAAGATGAACGACGAGATTCGAACGGCAGAGAAGAAGACGATGAAAACAAGGAAGTCTGTGACGGCGTCAAGGTACAGTCCGGTAATGAAATGACCAATCTCGAAGTACCACCAAGTCCTTTGCAGGCCGTCAAGCGCAAACGACATGGCATCGATCATGAAAGGGCCGACTCTGTTATCCAGAGCAGACCTTCCTTCACACTTCCAAGTCCACCGCCGCTCTCCCTTTCGAGTCCAGAACAAGGCCCCGCGCGATGTCATGTTCGCGAAACTTGTCGGGAGCACAGTGTGGCGTCATACTCTTCACTTGGTCTGACGAGCTGAACCCAACGTACCCCAGCTATTCACTTTGGCTTCAATAGGTTTAACTCGCTACGGAGCTAGTTGCGTGCCTCTTACTCTATAGGAATAGCTTGAAAAAGAAGAAGCGCTATGTTTTTATTTTTATGATCCTATCCAACTACAGGTCGACCCTCTAGGATAATAATTATCGAGGCAGTTAGTTAACATTACAATACTGCAGCCATTTCTCCATTATGTCCATACTAGTAACTATCTCCTCAACTATCCGACAAAGTATACGAAAAAGAAGGCCAAATAACAAACATAAGAACATACTCGAAACAATGCTTATATATTCTTTCTTCCTAACTAGGCCCAATGCGAACAACCACCTTATCAATTCTCCATCAACAAGACAAAACAACCATAATCCATTTGAGCTATCGAAGACCATCCATCCCTACGCGACATCCAACCTATATATGATATACTTGCATCCATCTAGTTAAATATGGCTGTTCTTGTCTGGCTCTCCCTACATCGACGACAAAACTACGCAACGCAACCTTGACGATATACCTTATCATATTTGCAATATTGATTATTATTAATTTTTTTTTTTTCACCAGAAGACTAGAGGATACATTGAGGGTAGAGGAATAGACCGATTGGTCTGATATAGATGACATTGTTGGTAATTTATAGACGTCTAGAAGATATGGTATTACGATTCATTTTGAGATAAGAGTCAATGAATAGAGTACTCTCATCGATGTGAGTGATTATATACTAGGATCTCATGCAGTAATATAAGATTTTCACCCTATTCCATCCAAAGCATTTGTATTATTCTATCCATCTGTATAATCTAGTGGTGCCATGCAAAATGGGCAGCGACAAGAAGTAGAAAACAAGGATTACGTTCTAGTTTAGTATACATCATAGCTCCTTTCTGGCTGCGGCTTTCGCTTTGGCCTTCTCTTTGGCTTTCTTCTCCTGTTTCTGGACGATGCCCTCGGCGCCAACACCGCCGAATACGAGCAGGACACCCAGCCACTGGCCGGGAGTGAGCGAGTGGCCGAACCAGAAGACGCTGAGGAGCATCGTGAGCATCTTTCGCGTCACGGTGACGGTGACGAGCAGAAGGGAGGAGAATCTAGACAAGGTGTGAAAGATGAAGAGCTGGCCGATGGCGCCGCAGGCGGCAAACGCGAGGACGTCCTTCAGAGCCTGAGGGTGTCGGGAGAGGAAAGAAATGGCGGAGGAGAGCTCCGTTCCGGTTGACGGAGGGATGGGAAGTGGGAGGAAGGAGAGAATGACGCTGTTTGAGAGATAAGGCATCACGAGGAGGTAGGCCGTTGTCAGAACGGTGGAGAGGACGTTCTGGGCGACCATCATCTGCGGGCCGGAGAACTTGGTGTAAAGGTGCGGGGAGCTGAAGATGTGATCTTGCGTGGTGTTGGTGAGGCCGTCGAGGAGGAGGTTGATGGAGAGGAGGAAGAGGCCATAGATAGATGAGCCACTGTCGGATCTCTTCGCGGACGCCGCTGCCACCTTCTTGCTTGTGCCGGGATGGTGCAGTGTGAAAGTTGCTACTCCTAGGGTCACCAGCAGAACGACACCGTACTTGTATAGAGGATATCGTTTCCGGAAGATGGTCAAATGGAGAAACATGACCGGGAGGAGTTTGCAGGACTTCGCGAGGATGAAGGTCAAATAGTCGATGTGTGCAAGGCTAGCATAGCCAAACGGAGACGCCAGGGAAGAGGAGATGCTGACAAGGACCAGAGGAAAGACGATCCGACGAGTCGGGAAGATCGAGGGCACCTTCTGGCCTTTCGGGGTCGAAAAGTATAGGTATAGGAAACCCGTGATGGCGGCGAAGAAAGATTGAACGGTGTTCAATACGACGGAGAAGGTCCATCGTTCCGTTGGCGGTTCTGGTTCTTCTGCTGTTGCCGGACGAAGAGGATAGGCGGTTGTTGTTATAGCTTCTTGTAGGACGGCCCACGATAGACTAGTTGCAAGATAACAATTAGCTTGTGCTGACGAATCCTAAAAGAGAAGAAAATCACTTACAAAGAAGCGTATATCCCCAGAACACAAATAGCAAGTTGTATCAATCCGGGGCTATCTGACGGTGGTGCAAGTGCATCGCTGATAGATGCGCTTCCATTTGCAGCGATTGGTTTCTTCTTCGTCTTCCCATTCAATTCTCTGACATTTGGTTCTGGAGAGTCCGGAGGCGCCTGCATAATCCCAGAGGATGGAGTGCGCTGTATGGGCGCCGCTTGCTTCTGGCGTGCCATGGCAGCGGAGTAATTCTGTATGGATTAAATTAAGGTAAATGGGAGCTCCCGTCCTAGTAGAAGTAATATGAAGCAAAACGAGTCGAAACTCCAATGAAAACAGACACCAAGTCTAAAAGTTTATCACTCAAGAAAGCATTTTCAAGAAGACATTGACCAAAAGCGGTGTCAGATGCAAAAGTAATAAAGGACCGGATGATGCCATGTGTTCAATATCTCAACTGAACCGCGGGCTGACATTCCGGTAAGGCTGACCAAGGGGAAATTGGCGCCAACCCTAATAATTTTCTTTCGCCGACGTAGATGGTCCCCGCATGAAAAGATCAACCTCCACATTGCTGGATGAGACACCACAAAGCTTCAATTCAACGCAGTTCTAAGGCTTCCAGATGCTCTGATTCGATTTGCCAGTCTACGGGGAACCAGAGACGATCAGAATCGCGGTACAATTGAAGATATCTAAAGCTCCGCATCTCAAAGAAAATTGCGATCCTGAACTATCTATCTACCATTATATGCTCCAACTCCTCAAGAGAGTTACAGTTTCACAATGTCGACTATAGCTTCGCCTCCTGCTCCCTCTGCTCTCACCTCCCTAATCTCTTCTTCCGGCTCCTCAGACCCCATCTCCGCCCTCACGACCCAGATCGTCCACAACCTCCAACACCAACATCTCTGGACTTCACTACATGTCCACCAACTCCCTGGCACAACCGACGAAGATGCATCGACTCCCTTGATCTCTGGGATACCCCCGAACCGCCTATACACCCACCCCGACGAGCAGCTCTGGATGCTCGAAAACGACCTACGCGATCACGACGTCGGGCCGGAACGATTCTTCGTCATCCCCACCGCACGAGGGCAGACGTTTAGCTTGCGGAAGCTCGCGCAGGTGTTTGATTCGCTTCCTGAGGTAAAGGACGAGCAGCCTCAAATACAGCAGGCGACGGGCGATCCGAAAGCCAAAGATAAAGCGGAAAAATTGCTGGCGTACTATGAGCGCAGAGAGCAGGCGCAGAAGACGAAGGAATGGGGTGGGAAGAGATTGCTCTTAGCTATGGTGGATAGAGGCATTGGTGGCGATGGGACGGTGGTGTATTATGTCGTCCAGGAGGGAACGATCAAGCCGAGACAGAACTGAATGCTTGCGGTTTCTGCGGGGTGCTATATCGGAACATACTGGTCTGCATTGAGCAGTCTAGTTCTCAGTGTCTGCATCTTCTGCCAAAAATGTCATTTGGCAGTTGGATGCGAACACCTCGCTGCCGATCGAGTGTGCTCTCTGGATGTGTGCTGCATTCACTGGCAAGAGTTCGATCATGATCCTATCATTCAGCTCGTTCATGGCGCTCAGTCGCAGCTACAGGTCTACTTCAGACTGAAGATATATTGTCGACCGAGGGACTATCCCTCCAAATTATATACAGCCGCAACGACAAGATCAGCAAAAAGGACGAGCAAGTATATCCAAATCGACCCAACACGACAGGGTATCGTTTTCCAGATGGAATGAAAAATAAAAGAAACACAAATAACCAGCATATACTCAGAAAGGTCGCTCAAAGGATGGCAGTCCGCCCAATCTCAACCCCAGATCTGTTTTCATCGATGTGTTCCTGTTCCCGCAGACAACTTTTGCAGTAATCCTCGTACAGCTGTTTGACATCATCTCTATGCTCACCAAACAGGATGCCTGCACGCGGATTGGAGTCAAGATTGACGTCTGTGGTGTCTTCACCTTGGCTGAGCAGGAGCTCGATTTGGCGGCAGCGGCGCGTCTCCTGCTGGAGCCAGCGTTCCCATTCGTTCTGGAGCACTTCCCTTTCAACGCTGTTCACCACACGGAGTGCGACAATAAGGTCATGTCTGTACATGCCGAGGCGCTCGCGAGTCTGCTGAAGACGCCTTGCTGCACTCTTTGATATTGTGTCTCTGGGACCCGAGGAGGTCAGGGTCAGTGGAAGGTCATGGTTAACCAGCGACTGTTCGTGGAATGTGGAGAAGCAGCTATCTGAGTTATTGTCATCAATGCGCCACACAGTGCTGTTTGCGATTGCTTCATCGATGTCCCTCAGGTAAATCGCCTTGCTCATCACATTATTCGGGGTCACACCCAGACGAGCCATGAATTTCCCTGCATTCCTCTCCTGCCACCACTCGAGGGTATCCCGCGAACTGTAGAATCCATTGATCAACAAGCTGGACAACAGCAGGATCAGGATCAAGGTGTTTGCACGCGTTGTCTTCCAAACCCAGCGTAGCAACGCGAATGACCAAAGCATCAGCGAGGAGACCGCACTCTCCATGAAAGACAAGACTGTCTCGGCTAACAGCCGCATGAGAGTACGCTGCCTCCGAGATTTGCGGAAACCTAACCGCGCAGAAGCATCAGGCGGAAATTCAAACGCCTCCTTCTGGTGCCCGATTTGGCCAAAGATAGTGATGGCTCTCTTTGTCCGGCTATGAGGACCCAATCGTCGCACTTGATCACTGACTAGATCAAGAAGGTCTAGAGCGTCTTCTTCCAAGTCGTTCAGTGCTTGTTTATTGATGACACCTGATAATGTTAGCCAAGAATGTAGTTTACCGCAGAGATAATGGTGCTCACTTTTCAGTAGATAGGGAGACCGTAGCCACTCCACCTTCGTGTAGATTGCGAGCTTGCTTCGAGACTTGGCGAAATGGGTAATCACAATCTTACTGACAAGCCGGAAGCTACGTCGGAAAGGAAGATGCCAGGCCGTCTTCTTGTCGGTCACGACGTAACATAGGTGGTCATTTAGGACATCAATGATTTGATAATCACATACTTTATTTTCTCGTGTTCGTCCTGTCGCAGCAGCTTGTAAGATAGAGTTTAATAATAAGATTTCTGTGTGAAGACATACCAATAAGGTCAGTCGTCTCGATCTGATATGAGAAGTCTCGTCTCATATGGCGTGACTCTGAAGTGACCCACGGTCCCTGCTTGATATCTATAGATTGTGAGTTATGTCCACTCATCTTACAGGCATCCGGTCAAACTCACTTCGGACCCTTCTTTCGTTCAATAGCAATTGCCAGACCGCGCTCTTGTCGCCAAAGAGCACGTGGAATAGCGCCTTGGGGCTGATCTCGAGTATTCTCTCTGCGGCCAGATTCAGGTTTCCCTGAGGGACATAGTGAACAGGCTGGGCGGGCAACCTGAATTTCGGCACGTCCTTCCCACGACGAGCCTTCGCGGAATCGAGCTCGAGATCGTTATCGATGTAGATAGGGGCCCTGATATCCCTGCTGGGCTTTCCAGTAATAAGATCTCCTGTAACAGCACTGGGATCCGCCGGAGTGCTCAGCGAAACATCTTCCCAACTGTCTACGCTGAGAGCCCTACTAGGACTCTCGGATTCCATCTGGATCAGAGACTTGAAGATAGCTTCCAAGGAGAGCGGTTCCTCGGCCGTCGCCTCACTTATCAGGAAGTTTATTCGTCTCTGGAGAAGTCTCAAAGGTTCAAGGAACGTCTTTACAGTGATCCTGCCGGGAGTATCTTCTCCAACCGGTGGAAGAATATGGAGGAACAAGAAATCACAATCTCTTCCAGGTGCAGCGGTTACCTCGGTGATCCCGCTCAGTTGAACGCTTGTCGTCAAGACTAGGCCATAATAATGGCTGTAGAAATATATCTTTCGCGTCGTAACATATGCTCTGCCGGAGAACTCTTGCTGATCGTTCGGGCTCCAGGTAGCTCTGAAGACCAGAACCAGACTCTCTTCTCTCCCTACGTTCGAGAAAATGAGTCGAAATTGGGCATCTTGCGTTCTCAGCTGCTGAGGATAGTAACTAGGGTACTCATGCGAAACTCCGATGGCGGATCTTTGTAGAGTGGCTGCATCTCCGTCAAGACTGACTGTTTGCCGGTGACGTGGACCTGACCGCGAGCGAAGTGCTGGAGAGTCAATAGGAACATCCGACTCAGTGGCAATGGCATTCTTCGAAGTATCACTCATGGGAGACCCAACCGTGTTGACGGGTGAAGCTTCCTTGTCGGCATTGGGGGATTCCGGTTGAATCGCCCTTTCACGCTCCAGTTTATTCATAAAACCCCAGTTGGAGCTACCCCAGAGGTTGGCCATCATGCCACTCGGCATCCCCTTGTCTGCAAACCCGAGTCCTATTCCTCTCTCGTTGCTTACAATAACGACCGCCTTGCTCATGCTTGTCGGGGCCGGAGGATTAGCCAACGTGGGCGGCGCCAACGACGTTGGAGGGCCTTCACGAAGATTGTACGCCCGACCCTTGGCATCTTCCATTGGATGCAGAGGCATGGGAAGAATACTATGGCTTGCGGAGATCAGGCTCGCAATACCGCCGGAAGGGCCTTGCAGAGGTGAATTCGGGACTGCCGTATTCGATTTGCGGTGGAGATCCAGTTTCTGGATTATCCTGGCAGCGTGATCTCGTCCACTTCCTACCTCTCCGTCAAAGCCGGTGAGTCGTCTCGCACTAGATAATTCGGCGCTGCTCCGCATAGCCAGACCATCCCTATCTGGGACAGGCAGGCTTCCGCTTCGATCTAAGGAAGGCGATTCATCATTTGCATTGGAGGTTAGGGAATCGGACGGGTCGGCCGCGAATTCTGGTGCTGGAGGCTGAGAGATTGAGAATGCAGGATCCTGCACTGTAAGCTTTCCTGAAACGGAAAGGTCTGTACTCGCAGGATTTTCCAAAGCCTTCTGTTTCGCTGCCTCGAAAGAGCCGATCCATTCCATGAGTTCCTTCTGGGTTTCTGCTTGCAACATTATAGTATTGTTCTTCGTCTTGACCTCAAAACAAAATCTCCGCTCTTCCTGAAACGCGGGCCGGATGTTGCAAAGCAGGACGCCTATCCTTTCGCTTTCCTCCACACCCCCAGTTCGGGAGCTTTGTACGAGACAACCGAAGATTCCGTTCTTCAGAAAAGCCCAGCGTCTAACCCACACCGTCCGAGTTGGCTTTCCCGTCAGTGTTCTGAGATTCAACCACCCGTGCTTCTCGGGCCTGATTCCGTTCTCTTTGGAGAGCTTGAGCGATGGCGGGCCATGAGAACCGAGATAAGGAACTGTAGAGACAGAGTAGTCGTCAAGCTCCCGAGAAGGCCTCGCCGCTTGCTCAGCAGCTTCTTCGATTTGTTTTCTGGAGGAAAGCAGCTCGCGGCGAGAGTTCCTTTCGCTGGTTTCCATCTCATGTATCCAGCCCTTAATGCGATCCATCTCCTGGTTAAATTTGGCGAATGTCGCAGTGTGGGTATCATGGATGGTCTTGGCTTCCCGCCACTGGTCGAAAGATATGCGTACCAATAGCCGATCCAGCGTGTTTCGAACTTGAGGTGCCTGGACACAAAAGTCCATGGAGGCTTTCAGATAGGCTTTGCGAGCCTCGTGGAGTTGAAAGGCATCCTCTCTGAGGGAGGACGGTTCTTTTGTCTTTGCTTGACCGGAATATCTAGCCAGTAGATGATCGTACTGCTTCTGTGTCTGATCCAAGATACGGCGAGTCTCCTGCAGCCATGTCAGACAGGAACTCTAGCGCCTGCATTGCTGAACGTAAACGCACCTTGAAATTCCGCAAATCCCCCTGGATAAACCCCCTAATGGGTTCAACGACCAGGTGATCCAGTCTCCTGATTGTCGAGATCATTCCATTCCAAATATCGCGGGCGCTTTCTCCATACCGCTTCATCGCCTGCAGTGTATAGTCATGGTCGAGGACGGCTTCCGAGACGTTAATCGGGTTGGTAGTGTATGACAGAAAAGCGCTCGTGATATTCTCGAGGGTAGACAGCTCTGCGGTGAGCTTCGACGCGGATTTGGCATATCCATCGAGCCATCTTTCTATAAACTCGATCTGGTCGGCAAAGTGGAGGGAGCTCGCACGGAAGGTCGGGGAGTCAAGAGCAGCTTCTTTTAATCCAACCGGTCTAGGTGGAGTAGTTAGCATATCTGTTCAACATTTCCAAAGAGAATCACAATATGAGCCCTATAGGGGGCTCCATTTGACGTACATGACGCTGACCAGCTGCCCATGCTGGGGTACGGGGGGTTGTTGAGTAGTCGACATTTAGTGGAGGTCTCCAGCCGTACAACTGTGAACAAGTCGAAGAAGACAAGCTCTAACCCTTGCCCGACTGTCACCGCCACTGAAGCACAGAAAAGAAGATAGACATGAAGATGCCCCCCCTCGACTCCAATGTCTCGAAGTCGTTTGATGGACGAGCTATTGCCAACGCCAGACGAATCCGGGGTCGGAGCTCAGCGGCTATTGGCCAACTACGTCAGAGACTAGCGGCAGTCAGTGGAGAATTGTCGCAGCCTGAGGCTGCCACATTAAGGCGGTGTAACTGAACTTTTTTTCTGCCGCCCACTTGGAACTTTTTTCCCAGCAGTTGGAGTACTACTGATCCTTCCCATTCTGCATTACTTTTCGTCTCTGGTTCTTCTGGAAAATGGAGCCGCCAGCTAAGAAGCCGAGAACGCTTCTCCTCGACGACAGTTCGGGGAGTGAGTCTGAAGGCGAGACTGGAGGTGTCCGTCTAAACGGCGCAAAGTCGACCGACGAACCAGTTCTGAAAATCAATGAAGAATATGCGCGTCGCTTCGAGTATAATAAGAAGAGAGAAGAGAAGCAACAATGTGAGTCTCGATTGTCGCTATACGGTTCATACCTACTAGTACTGATTCCAATTCTATTTAGTGGAGGCCAAACTAGGCAAATCAGTTGGTCTTGGTAAAAGGAGAAATCGCGACGACGAAGATGGTGATGAGGGCGGATCTGATGAGTCGGATGAATCGTCAGAAGAGGAAGAAGATGAAGATGGAGAATTGATTACTGAAGACCTCGACAACGAGATCATGGCTACCTTGAATGCGATCAGGTCGAAAGACCCGAGGGTGTACGACAAGGACGTGACGTTCTTCTCCAAATTTGACGAGGATGCACCAGAACAGCCTACGGAAAAGAAAGAGAAAGAGAAACCCATGACCCTGCGCGACTACCACCGGGAGAACCTGCTGAAAGGTGCGGCAAACGGAGAAGAGGAAGAGCAACCTCCCAAGTCTTTCGCACAGGAACAGGAAGATTTGAAAAAGTCTATCGTCAAGGAATTGCATGCTGTGGCAGATGAATCGGTCGACAAGGACGAGAATGATGATGATGGCTTCCTCGTTCAGAAGTCGGTCACGGCTCCTGCTCCTGAGCCCAAAAAGCATATTGAACTGGATGTCGAAAATGCAGACAAAGATCCAGAGGCTTTCCTCTCGAATTTCATGGCTGCCAAGGCATGGATTCCTGCAGGCGCGTCGAACGGCCTGCAGCCTTTCGAGTCCGATGATGAAGAGGAAGATCGGAGAGCGGAGCTGTTCGAGGAAGCTTACAACTTTCGATTCGAAGACCCTAACAAGGTCAATGAGAAATTGATCACTCATGCTCGAGACGCAACCAAAGAGATGTCTGTCCGCAGGGAGGAAAAGAGCAGCCGGAAGAAGCGCAGGGAAGCGGAGCAACAGAAGAAGGAGGAAGAAAAGAAGCAGCGAGAGGCCGAGAAGAACCGTCTCCGCAAGCTGAAGATGGAGGAGCTTGAGGAGAAGGTCAAGAAAATCAAGCAGGCTGCGGGCATCAGAGCTGCCGACTTCACGGACGAGGACTGGGCCCGTTTCCTTGACGACAACTTTGATGATAAGCAGTGGGAGGAAGAAATGCAGAAGCGCTTCGGTGAGGACTACTACGCCGAGCAAGAAGAAATTGAGAGCGGAGATGAGGATGGTCACAAGAAGAAGCGACGACCGAAGAAGCCTACGTGGGACGATGACATCGACATCAAAGATCTGGTCCCTGACTTCGAGGACGAGGCCGAGAAGCCCGATGTCGATATGTCTGATGCCGATATGGATGACCAAGACGGTGAGGAAGGCAAGAAGACCAAGGCGCAAGAACGGAGAGACAAGAAGCGTGAAGCCCGAAAGGAGAAGATGATGATTGAAGAGGCCATTGACCGTAACCTCGACCTTGACCCTACCCTCCTGCCCGGTGCTACCAAGAAGAATGCTGGTCGTTTCCGATACCGTGAGACATCGCCTACGAGCTATGGCCTGACGGCCCGAGACATCCTCATGGCCGATGATGCGCAGTTGAATCAGTTCGCAGGTTTGAAGAAGCTTGCACCATTCCGTGACCCTGAAAAGAAGCGACGTGATCAGAAGAAGCTCGGAAAGAAGGCCAGGCTCAGGCAATGGCGCAAGGAGACTTTCGGAGACGAAGAGGGCCCGAAATGGGAAATTCCCGTGCAGCAGGCCGCCCCTCAAAAGGAGGACGATGGCGATGAGATGAAGGTTGACATCCGTGAGGGCGGGTCAAGAAAGAAGAGAAAGAGATCGAAGAAGCACTAGACTTGTGTGTGTACAAATGCATCTGGAGTATTCCCGGGAGACATATCTCTCCCACCGCTTGTGATTTAGTTATGTTAGGGTCAAAAGTGTGAATAGCTGCGATGACTATGTAATTGCGACTTTGGGGGCGCAGGATAAATGATTATTTTTATTTTCTTCATTTCTCCTTTTTCGAGTTCATAAATCAATAGCCTAGGAACAGTGACTGTCGAATCCAGCTCTGTAGAAAAGGGACTGATACCACGCCTTCAAGAAAACCAGTGCTGTAATTTTAATCTCATCGAAGACGTGTCTTATTCATAGAGTACATGGCCAGGCACCCTTTCTGCTCCGGACTCCTCCCCGAAATAGTATATATATCAAGAGAACAAACAGCACATAGAATGAGGCGAGATCGCGCTCCAGGAGAGCTCTTACGCTGTCCATAAAGTTCCTTCTATAGGTACGACATACAGTAGTTAGTCAATGCCCAATCAATCGTGTCCAGGCTATTTCAGAGGCTAATGCAAGAAAGAAAGAAAGATCAATGACCATGAAGCTTGACGGCTGTATAAAACCAACCACTTTAGGGGTACTGCCGGCCAGCTATAGTACCTAAAGCTTCTTGCTGGCGGCTGGAAGAGCGGTCAGCATGCTCGCGAATGGTATGCTTGGCTAGATAGACTGTCTATTTCAATCTTCTACAGGGTACTTACTCAGCTCTAGGTATCTTTTTTGAAGATGGGAAGGAGTTATTTATTCTATGCTCGATAATGAGGTCAACTATCTCCTCCCCGGAGATGGTTTTGCATTACAGTCCTTAGAGAGCTTCATAAATGGTTTAAATCCGCCAATCGCAACATAACTAAATCGCCAATAATAAGAATAATAATAATAACCCGAGCGTCGGGAAGTTTCCTTCATCTTCCGTCGAGAGAAGGGCCCACCGTCAAAATAAATAGAGATACGTAGCAGAAGTTTCTTTTGCGTGGAATGTTAAGTACCTCGGACGATACGAGGTGTCCAATTATGCTTTTGGGTTTTGTGTAGTAGTAATTGGTCTAACTAGACATCTTGCTCTTAATAATACATACTGTGATGCTCGCTGCTCTCTTACTGTAGCAGTTGTGCTATCTCGTTTGCAGTTCTCACTGAAGGTGCCCCAGGCGCGCGCACACAGAGGCACTATGTACTAGTTAGAGGAAATGTGGATAAATAACACACCTGGCTAAGTCATGATTGGATAAGAGATTTCATATGGATATTTCTCTTTGAGAACGAACTGAAGATGGAAAGTTGTCGTGTGGCTTCTTTGCTTTGTGTCGAGGTCTTTAGTACCTCTTTGATGGGGAGCCGTGCTAGGTCAAAACGGGGTAAAAGAAGAGATATGACAGAAATAGTAATGCCATATAGCTCATTGGACATATATCCTCAATTGGGAAGTTCGTTAGTTCTTTTACGGCGAGGAATTACATATTACCTCGACTGCGACTTCATCAGCCACGTCTGATGCATGTACCTGACAATGCGACTCTACTGGATTTTGCAGACGTAAATCTACGTGAATGGAAAGATCGATTCCTCACGCCCGATCTCTGGTTCTGATGACGCACTTCATTCAGTATAGATCAGCATGCATCCAGCTCAGTCGACGGCTACGAGATCCGGTACCGTGGGCCACCTATTCATGTTGGACGGGTGCGTGCGCAATTCGCTGGTCATGGGTGGCGGGAAGGACCAGGAATATATCGCGAGGGTACGGGGGAATGGTTCGCTTTTGTAGACGTCTTTTCAGAGGAGAGAATACTTTTTGAGGCTCGAGAGATTTTGCCATCGGTAGCCGGGATGCCTCGGGAGTGTGGAGAGCGTCAGAAAGGGGTCGGGACGACGGGGAGAAGGAAGTCAGAGAGGTTACGGTCATCCCGTGTGCCCCGAAGGAGGAAGAAAAGAGAAGACAGGCTGTTACCATGGCGGTGGTCCGGGTGAAGAATCTATTAGTTATTGTGATTCTATTCGACTTTTTTGTATTATTTTTCTGCTGTTATTGGCGATCGGGAGATGTCGGCAGCGCGTTGCCTGGGCCGCCTAACGATACTGGGCCAATTTTTTTTTTCTCGCAGCCAAAGTGGGCCACAACTCCAAGCGTCGCCCGCTCGCTTCTTCCCGCTTACAAGAGCCTATTTTTTCTTCCCTTCCTCCCTTCTCTTCTTCCTTCTTTCTCATCACATATCGTGTCTTGTTTCACACTCGACACTCTCGACTCTCCTCTCTTTCATCTTTGTAGTTTGCGTTTGTCGCAGCTGTCAAGATGGCCAAGGGTGATGTTAGCCAGGCGGACAAGTCCGTCTTCGGACTTCCGGTAAGTCTAGCTGGTCTCTTTTATCTGGCCATCTCGAACCGTCCCAACCGGTATCGCAATGTGATGGAAACGTCTTGGATTCATCAAACCAACGTCGCGATGGCCGGTCGGGGTTGGGATCGACTGGTTGGACGTGTTGGACGGTCGATTGAATGACTGAATGCTGACGGATCGGTTGTTGACAGGGCTTCGTGGTCGACTTCATGAGTATGTTGGACCCCATCCAACCCAACTTCAATTGACCACCCTCTCGATGGGGGGTGATCGAATTGGTCCTCATCGAAGAGGCCGTAGATGCTGTGAATGTTGGAGTTGACTAACATGCATATAGTGGGTGGTGTTTCCGCCGCCGTCTCGAAGACCGCCGCTGCCCCCATTGAGCGTATCAAGCTTCTGATCCAGAACCAGGTAAGAATCAATCCTGTCCAGCAGTCGTGAATTGGAAGGAAATACCTTTCTGGTCCGTCATAGGCGTGAGGTCGATCGTCAGAACACTCGATGCGCATCGATTTCACTGACCGAAAAAATTTTTCCTTCCGACTATCGGCATACCGGATGTACCCGCGAAGCTGGAACAGGACTAATATGGCCGCGCTATAGGATGAGATGCTTAAGGCTGGTCGTCTCGACCGCAAGTACGATGGTATCATGGACTGCTTCCGTCGTACTGCTGCCTCCGAGGGTGTCGTCTCCCTGTGGAGAGGTAACACTGCCAACGTCATCCGTTACTTCCCCACCCAGGCTCTGAACTTCGCCTTCCGTGACACCTACAAGTCGATGTTCGCCTTCAAGAAGGAGCGTGACGGATACTGGAAGTGGATGGCCGGTAACCTGGCCTCCGGTGGTGCTGCTGGTGCCACTTCCCTGCTCTTCGTCTACTCCCTCGACTACGCCCGTACCCGTCTGGCCAACGACGCCAAGTCCGCCAAGGGTGGTGGTGACCGTCAGTTCAACGGTCTGGTCGATGTCTACAAGAAGACCCTCGCTTCCGACGGTATTGCCGGTCTCTACCGTGGTTTCGGTCCTTCCGTTCTGGGTATCGTTGTCTACCGTGGTCTGTACTTCGGTATGTACGACTCTATCAAGCCTGTTCTCCTGGTTGGTCCTCTTGAGGGCAACTTCCTGGCCTCCTTCCTGCTCGGCTGGACTGTCACCACTGGTGCCGGTATTGCTTCTTACCCTCTGGACACTATCCGTCGTCGTATGATGATGACCTCCGGTGAGGTAAGTATCTTCCTGCTTATATTCCCCACCCCCAAGGCATTGGCTGATCACCCGTCTCTAGGCCGTCAAGTACAAGTCTTCCATCGACGCCGCCCGCCAGATCGCCGCCAAGGAGGGTGTCAAGTCCTTCTTCAAGGGTGCCGGTGCTAACATCCTCCGTGGTGTCGCTGGTGCTGGTGTCCTGTCTATCTACGACCAGGTCCAGCTCATCCTCTTCGGCAAGAAGTTCAAGGGTGGTTCCGGCTAAACAGCTTATCCACTCGGATCTGTTTACGCTAAAGGACCCCGCTTCGGGGAAGGGGACGAATATCGCTTGATCTAATGGTTAAGTGGTGAGTGGAGGTGTCCAAGATAGAGATGTGCATCAAGAGTGGTCCAGGTCATTCTTGACGCATAAAGCAGAGTGGCTTTTCCTTTGGACCCGTTGTACTTTACTGCCTGCAAAGCTTTTTTCTCCGTCTGTACTTCCTTCCGTGGTGCGCAATAAATTTGCTCTCACTTGTTTCCGCCAATTTCCTTTAGTTGCCTGTCGCTAGGATGCAACAGCTATGTAGGCTCCATTTGGACAGATCGCGAGATGTCACGTGTGTTGTATCCTCTGGATCACGTGACATGACGTCGTCGACTATCTAGGCTTCTCGAGCTTCCATCGTAGTTGAAGCTCTCGATCTCATATCAGTATCATCTAGTTCGTCCTAGTTATTTGGACGCGATTTGCAATCACTGAAGTGCCGTCAGCAGCGATGCCACCAATAACAGGCGTCCCAACCTACGGCAGTGCTGCCATAAACCCTAATACGACAACAACTCCATCTCATGCTTCCGGGACGACTCCTCAGACAGCATCCCTAGATACCGAGCACCAAGACAATGAACCGACCGTAACTGCTACAGAAGCTACTACGTCAACATGGACATATCCGCCATCCCGACCAGGCGCAGCTCCAGCTCCAGCTCCGACGGGTGCGACTCCATCGCCATACACATCTACGCCGACCACTACCTATACAACAGAGAACGACACTTCCTCCCCACCAGCTCCACAGCCGGGCGCGCGCCCGATTCCTCCTCCTTCAGATGCACGAGTCACGCAAACCAATACCAATACCCTTTCTGACCTCCCTCCACCGCCAAAGGTAGGCGAGGTACCGAAACCCGCATCGTACTATACGCGCGCCACATCGACTGCGATAGCAACGTCCAATACTGCTGGTTTCAGCTCCGGCAGTAGTAGCGATGTGAATCGGCCATTCGGTCCAAACTCGACTTCTACGCCGTACGGTTCCGTATATCAGCCACCGGCGAATAATACGTTATCGACGGCATATGCTGCTGGTGTACGGGAAGAGGAAGAGGAGGGAATCGGACAGGAGATATGGAAGACGGCAAAGTCGTGGTTGCAAACTGCGGGTGAGAAGCTTGCGGAGGTGGAGGCGGAGGTGTGGAGGAGGGTGGGTTAGATTAGATTTCGTTTTTCTCATGGGATGAATTGATGTGATAGTGACGTTTGGATGGATGGATGGATGGATGGCTTGGGCTTGTAGTATACTTTTGATGCCCTCTTTATTATTATTACCTTGACTGGCCAATGTCAATATGATCTATGATCTATGATCTCATGCAGGATATTGGTGATGATGAATATAAGTTATGATTTGCATTCATCCTTCCCTTTCCTTTCCTACATATTTTCTCTTTGGAGAAATTCGCAGAATGGAACAGAGCAACCACGGGCAGACAATGAATGCCCCGATCATATTTCGATAGATATCAACTTTCTTCACGTAAGAAAAGTCAAAAAGAAAAGAAAAGAGAGAAGAGAACCCAACCCCATCCTACAACTTCCATCCCCCCATCCCCATAACAACTAAAAGAGTCCAGCGAAAGAAAAAAAAACCCCATCAGAAAATCGCCTCCAAAACCCTCTTCCAGAGCGGAAGTTCCTTCTCCGGTTCTGGCGGCGGCAGGCCTCCGGTGCCAGGGTATCGTCGACCATTATCGAGATCGATGGCGCGCGCATCGATTCCCCATGACCATTCTCGTTGGTAGAGTTTCCAGAAGATGAAGAGTCCGATGACGATGAAGCCGGAGAGGAAGCCTTCGAAGAAGGTCTCTGCGTCGGGTGGGGAGTGGTCGGCGGGCTGTGATGAAAAGGTTAGTTGTGATGTCTGGTATATAGCATATGCTGCGTTTGTATGGTATGGGGGTGGACTTACGAAGAGCGAAGAGTAAAACACAGCTGCGAGACAGATGAGAGCGAGAAAGACTCCTATGGCGCTGCCGATGACGCCGGCAGGCGATTTCCATGGGATCTCATCCAGACTGCGTCCCTGGACCTTGAACGCGTACCGAAGACGGAGATGCGCCCAGTTGATGCTGAGATAGGTAAACACGCCTGAAAGACTGGTGATGTCGAGCAGCCAATTGAAGACGGTCGTTCCGGTGGTTGCCTCGTTGATGTATGCCAGGAATCCGAACAGGATCTGCAGCAAAATACACCAGATGGGACGTCCGTACTTGTCGACATAGGCGAAGAATTTGGGTGCTCGTCCCGTCAGTGCCATGGCTTGAATGGTTCGTGTGGAGCCATAGGCGGAGGAGTTGGCGACGCTCAGAACGGATATGCAGACGACGGCGTTGATGATGGAAGGGAGTACTTTTATGCCGGCTTCCTCGATAGCGAGAACGAAAGGACTGGCTTTAACGTTGACGCCGGATGCGCCGAGGAGGCGGTCATCGTCACTAGGGACGTTCAAACCGACGATGAGAAGGTTGATCACGTAGAAGAGCGTGATGCGCCAGAAGACCTGTTTTGCGGCTTTGGGGAGAGATTTGTGAGGGTTTTTGGCCTCTGCAGCGGCTAGACCGACCATCTCTGTGCCGTTGAAGGAGAATACCTTTTTAGTATTGTCAGTGGAGATGTTACGAAACAAGACGTTCCCTGTTTGAGGCATGATATATATACCGCGTTGACAAAGACAGCACAGAACCCCTTGAACCCGTTCCGAAAAGCCCCAGGATGATGCCAATATCTACCGCCAATGTAACCGCGCGAATCAGTAGGGACTCCCCCGCAGTTGATGATTATGCCCAGGATAATCAATCCCACACAGGCTATGATCTTGACAATTGCTAAGACGAATTCCACTGAAAGTCCCTGTCAATGAGAGCCAGAACTAACTATAAACAAGTTTTCTAGGAGAATATCTTACCTTCTCCATATGCGCGCACTCCGAAAACTTGAATGATGATCAAAGCCACCAGGAATATAGTGATGAAGATGCCCACATTCAGGTCGGAGCGCCAGAAGTCGATGGTTAAGCCGGCAGCAGTGATTTCGAATGGTCTATGTGACAGTAGTTAGGATAGGAGACCTGGGAGGCCGCATGTGGAATAGCAATCATCCTTACAATGTGACCAACCAACCGAAGGCATAGATCCATCCCATTGCGAAGCCCCTGAACAATTTCAGTATATAGTCCAATTCCTGTAACGGATTTCGGTCATGCCCATGTCGAAGGATACGCACCACGCAGGATCAATGAACCGTACGGAGTATTCGTAGAAAGCTCCATTGATAGGATACATGATGGCCATCTCTCCGAGAGACAGCACAGTCGTATACATGAGGACGCCCACGATGATGAATCCCAGCAACACGGCTGCTGGACCTCCGTTGTGTAAAGCTTGTCCTGAACCGACGAACAGACCTGCGCCAATAGCACCTCCCTATTAAATAGTTATTTGAAGTTAGCATTTCTCTGTTAGTAGTTATTACAGGAGTCTCATCTTAATCTCATCTCCAACTGGATTGATGTTGTATTCCATTCTGGAGAGTAGGGCATGTCTTCCAAAGAGGTCACTTACCACGGCAATCATCTGCATGTGCCGCCCCTCGAGAGCCCTCTTGAGGGATCTCTGCCCTCCTTCTTCTGGCTCATCATGCGATTCGTGAGGGTACGCCTCAGGGAACGAGGGACCACCCTTCTCTTCCACGGGACGGCCGTCGACTGCAGGTGGTTCCACGGCCATTTTCGAAGACATCCGACTCTGCTCGCAGCTTTTGGAGTGAATGGGATCAGGAGTAGTAATGGGTACTAGAGAGATATGTACCAGGGGATGGGAACTAGTCAGTCGGGGCGACCACGCTCCGCAGCAGAGAGGTGACACCGAGAGAAAGATACGCCTCAAGGCTCGGTTGCAACGTCTACTCTCGATAAAGCCCCTCTTCTGTTGAGCAGAGATCAATCAGCCCATTCACTCGTAGTGTTAGCTGCGGCAATGCGGCGAACTCCTAGTCAGCCTCTTGTGAGACGAAGAGAGCATCAGCCGCTCTCTCCGGGGCACCATCTTCTAGAAGACGAAAGGCCCTTATCTCGCATAGTCTGCATGTCGTAAGAGCTAGCACGTGGTGAGATCGTACACAATTGTTTGTACTTTGCGCTGTTTCTTCCATCCCCTGGTTATCACTCGATCGAATAGTTCCTTATCAGAGTCAGCAATTCAGAGACAGTCCATCGAGGTAATACAACGTCCACTGCAGTTGTGGCGCGAGACTCGACCAATTGCTATGTATTCAATCGACTCTAGCCAGGGTGGCTGATGGCGTTACTTTTGCTGAGCCTGCGTCAATTTGCTACAGCTGGATACTGCACGCTACCTGTTACCGAACTTAACTTCCCCGGAAACGCAAAGTTAAGCATCACTGCTTCACGGCCGGAATGCGGGTAGTATCAGTAGAAGATGGGATGATCGTGTTTCCAAGCGATAAGATCTCAGCTTGCTTGAGATATCCCATGCCGGACTCATTAAGAGCGATGGTTGATGCCATATCAACACCATAAACACCTACGAATCACCTCATATCAGAATACCGGTTGAAACCGACACATATCTCTCTCTCCTCCGCCAAATCAATTCAAAGTTTCTCCCATAACCGCATGCAACACAGCGTGGGAACCCTCCACAGAGTCAGGGATCGTCCTGTGCGTTGATAGGTCGACCATCGAGTTCTTATCTCTCCCTCACTTCCCCCTGTGTACTTTTACAGGACTGGCGTAGCGCAGCGCAACCTCAAAATAGTAATATCTAATGCCGCAGTGGTGTCGCAAGATGTCGTCTCGCGCCACGACGGAGCTGTGTCTCGTCGAATAAAATATCATGTTTTGAAATCGATGTTGGTCTCTGCTGTTTTTTCTGCGTCGTCTCATATCGATGCGGGCGATCCTGCGCCCTCACTCCTGGGAGGCAAAGTGAGTTAGTTTTATCTTAGAGATAAGGTGTGCTATAGAAATATAAGTAATGTACTGCAGGGGTTTTCTTTGCGGAGAACCACAGATAAGCGCTTTCTGAGCCGTTGGAGATGATACTCTGAGTTCAAATGACCCTAAAGTAAAAGCAAACAGATTCAGAGCCACAGGGGAAAGTTAAGGCACAGATTAAGCTGTTCGACCAGAAGACCTCCAGTAAACCTGCCGTGTAGAAAGTTCCCGGTCGAAAACTTTCAGGAACCAGGTGACGTCTTTTCCCGATAAGGGTCATCAGCAGTGTCAGCAGGAACAGTAAAGGTTGTTGTTCCCTAGGCAGCACTATTAAACATCAGATCACTTCTCATGAAGCTCTTTTGTAATATTGATGGATTTTGATTGAATCTCGAAGAGGACGAGCTGCTGCGCCATACATCCATTAAGTGTTGACCTACAATCCACACCAAGATCAATGAACTATAATCCAGGGCAAGCTCGATGTCGAGCATCAATGTTGAAGGTATCTATCTACAACTAACCTCGTAGATACAGTAAAGCCCAGGAGCGCTGGTCGACAGATATCACCCAGTGAAATCAATCAAGACAACCAGGTGGGTTAGAAACAAGCCATCGAACGCGAAGAAAACGAGTCCAGATCAGTGCGATACAGTGAAGATGACCAACCGGAACCCTCCGTCATCCATGACACATTGTCGCTTCCAACCAAAGGAGTCTGTCGCCAGTGTAGGAACCTCGCTGGAGGTTCGCAGCAGTAACTTGATCCTGATTAAGAGAGATATGCAAATAAACGCCAAAACGACCTATCCCTCGGCCGTAAGCGGGGAATAATGAAAAGAACCGCAACTGGCATACGCAGCGACGACTGCAGCGCTGGGGGTATTTTGACAAGTCACAAAGACAAGGCGGTAGCGACCGAGCATTCAGCGCATGTCCTGGCGCAGGCTCAAGGTCGTCGTGGCCAAAACCCACGAAAGATTTCCCAAACCGATAATGACAGAGGTGTAAAACAAGAACGCCACGTTGCCCGAGGGCAGGTATCCCAAAGTTGCCAATGCCAATCCGAATCCCAGTTCCAAAAGCACAATTCTAGCCAGCTGAACAGCGCGCAATGGATGCCATAAGACTGACACCTTAATAGACAAGCCGTATCAAAATAAGGAACGTCATGAAACACGCACACGCATCACTCCGGCCCGGCCCAGCCTCCACCGGTCAGGATGAGTGCGACCTGTTCCCAATAACCCAAATATAAACGCCCGCGCCAATGACCATGGTATTACATAGAACCCAACCGCAGAAGGGCCTCAACCGCTGCACGCTCCTCTTGATCGCCACCCAGTCCCTCTGGGAGGGTGAATCCAATATGTTGAATGGGAAGGCGGCCTGGCACCGACTTGGCCAGCGCGGACGAGACCGGACCACCGCCAGTGCGCTGTCTCGAGGAGATGGCGAAATGATTCTGTACAATGCCACCCCCAGAGTTGAAAGACCTCGCTCGGAGGGCATCAGCCCCGATCTGGGCCCAGTCTTCTTCGTCGGTGATGTCGCCCTCGCCCCAGTCCTCATCCTGTCCGTCTGGAGCTTCAGAGGACGAACAATATTCCCGCGCATCCCCATCCAGGGACATCTTGTCCGCTTCATGCTCCAACATGGACACATCTTCGTAGTCCATCTCACAGTGGGAGAAGACGATGGAGTCTCCAGCCATGCTGCTTCCATATGGAGCTGCATTCTCCTTGGTCGTCCAGGACCGTGGATTGGGTATCTGCATCCCCTGCTGATGGTAGGAGTTGGGCACGCTGGAAGGAGGCGACAGATTCTGACTGTGGCGGTCTCGCGATGCCTGACCGCGTCGACGCGCATCCCAGCGTCCCCATCCGACCTTCTCAAAGATCACATCACCGTTCACTCCTCCACCCTCACCGCCGCTGCCTTTGCCTTCTAGAGCACCCACGACTAGTCTGCGAGCTTTGGCCGGAGGAATCCCCGCAAAACCGGGGACGGAGGTTGTCAGATAACCCATCACATGGCGGATGGCCAGCGGGCCATGGTTCAGCAGGATTTCCGGAAGATGATACTTCGCGAGCATGGCGGGTGTGATCGCTCCCGTGCTCTCCAGGCCAGCAGTCAAGGAACCATGCTGCTCCTGACTCTTCGCGTGCTCCGCCGCGTCCTGGAGGTCGATGTCAGAGTCCACCTGGGAGGGCGCTGAGGTGGGCGTTCCCGCCATCCTGGGCTGGCGTTTGAATCCCTGCGGAGGGAGCGATGGAGAGATGGAGTTGGGAGGCGTTGGCAGCTGCCCATGATGGCCGGAACGAGCAGCGAAGCCGTCCCTACCGCCACCCGGCGCGAAGGCCGTATCGCGAGGTTTGGGGATATCCACGGAGGCGGTTTTACCAGCCAGCGCCATAGCGATGCTGGAGGTGGCAGTTGGAGGAGCCATGATCACGACGGTGTGATGGGTGTACTGTTACCGGGTGAGTCAGACGACGGTCAGACGGGAAGGCCACGACGCCGGTATATCGGAGGAGATAAGGGTGGATGGAGCGTAGATAGGGAAAACGACAAGAATATTCTTGTCCGGGACGATAGAAGGAGGTACTCACGTCACACTAGGGCGACTATCCAGGGTTAGGTCGAGGTGTTGACACGGTGCTGGGACGAGCAGACCGTATGAACTACCGGGAGTATGCGATGCGATGCGACAGCGGTGACGGTTCAGACGGATCGCAAGGACGAACAGAAGCGGCGCAACGCAACTGTCCTGGCAAGGCTGTTCGAGCTGAACGTAGATTTGGATTGAAATCTCTCTCTCTTGTGTCTGTCGAGAGAAGAGAGGAAGAGGGAGAGTAGAAAGAGGCAGCAGGAAGCACCGCGTACAAGTAGTTAGCAGGTGTCTCTACGAACACGAACTAGCGAGGGTCGGGCCTGCCAGATCCAGATTGAGCGGGGGCGATGGTTTTGCGGTTCGGAGAGTCAGTTGAGAATCCGGTAAACTAATTATTATCGTCCATTACAGGGTACGTGCGAGGGAATGAGCGGTATGGACATCTGGGCGAGATACGACCTGGTGCCCAAGTATCTCGCAAGTACCTCCGTTGATAGGCGGTAACGGGGCATACACCACTGATGTACCGGATTCCCCTTGATTCCTTGACTGCATTTCGGTTCCTTTCACGGTTCCTTTGCTCCACAAAACAATTCAATTCGATAGATTATTATTATTATTATTATTCCTCGAGATACTCAGACTGAAAGTCCCGAGAAGTCGCTCGTGGGCGGTCTGGTTGGCCATCAGTGGGGGAAACGAAGCACCGGGAGCTCCCGGGACGGACATCCGCTTAGTCTAGCAGCTTTCCTTAGTTAACCAACTAGTCCTCTTTAGTTATCTCTAGTGCGCATCTCTGGTCCCCACCGCTGTAGTCTCCAGTCCTGCGATCTTCCAGAAGTCCTCGAAGCTCTAGATCCCAAAAAAGGGGTAGAAAAGATACTACGCATCTTCTGTAACTCTTCTGTAACTAGCACTGGTCGACTCGAATGAAACAAGAGATGAGATCACGAAGTCATCCTCCTGTTTCGTACTGAAAAGAAACTTCTCGCTCAGATGATCCAACCCCCCATTGTCTCTCTGATCCATCGAACTTACTCGGCCATCCACTTATCTCCGTCCAGTCTTATCATCCCCCCATCGCGGCACGTGGACCCTCCTCGCCTGCGCCAAACCTCCCCGCGTGCACTGAGAAGCGCCGTCACTGGCTGTCTTTCACTCTTTCATACTTGCCATCCTCCTCCTTTCAGTAACTACCCCGCTAGAGACCCTGATTCTGGATGCTGCGCTTAGTTCCTGACGTCGTAATTATGCCCTCAGTATTGTGCGGTGGGGTTCGCAGCAGGAGTAGCATCAGTCCATAAGCGAACCAGCAATGGGCAGATACCCTCGTGGGTTGCTCGAGCGACGAGTGCTCTTCTCGTCAGGGAATGACAAGGCGGAAAAATGGAATTTTCCGTTCACTGCACGCGGTGGATCGTAGTCAAGGAATGCTGCATTTCCAAGAAATGACATTTGACGTACATACATGCCGGACGGTTTCGTCTGTCTGTCTTCGAGGATGCTTCTGAGACGTTTTCTGGACCTGCATGCATTTTCTTGCAGAGCGGGAAGCTGGAGCTGATGTCGCTGCAAGATGGATGCACATGTTGCCGGTCAGGTCGGTGAGTGGATCGCAGTCACTGCATGGAACCTGCTAGACATTCACTTGCTCTTAATTGCTTACCTCTGAGACAAAATTGTCAACACGCGGCAGTACCTCATGGGATATTATCTGTATTAAGTATATTCTGTCAAATGCGAGAATACAATTAAATTTGTCAGGCCTCAAGCCCGCTCTCCTCAAAAACCTCCACAAATAGGAAATAGTAGCAGGTTATTATAAGACATTATGTATTTGATAGCTATTCGTTGAGAGTATATTGCATTTTTTGTTACTAGTATGGAAAAGAGGAGTCATCTAGCAACTGACATTCTATAGAATTCATAGCTTCGATTTGTGAATCCTACTAACTAATGTATCGAAGTAGCTATATTCACTATGCTATAAGTAGTAAAACGTAGGCGTATGATCTTATTATTAGTTAAATGAATGTATCCATTCAGTGATGACTAGCGACCCTAATTCATGCTGTACTATCGTTGTAAGGTCGTATTCACGAGTAGACAGTTTTACGAATAATATAGCTGCCTCTTCTGATAGTAGATTCCCCCCTTTGTAGGGTCTGACAACATCTCATACGTATCTCTTCAAGTTGACATTTTCTATCAATTCGGAGAGAGAGAGATTGTTAATCCGATGGTAACCCCTAATCTGCAACCCGGGCATTACAGTTTGTTTCCAGTTTTCATTCAATTAGAATTGTAACTAATGGCCTGTAGTATATGAATGTTCCAGCGATCAGGGAAGAAAATCAATACTATAACAACAAGAACATCTGAATCTCTCCTATATGGGATCTGGGACGCGATTCTTCCCAGTTACAGCAGGGTATATCACTCAGCCGCAGAGCGAGCACTCCTTCTATGGAGGGAAAAAAAAGGGTATTCTGATTTCCATACTTTCATGGAGGGCTGGCCAGCGTAAAAATTTTTTGGATTACTCAGTGCAAAGCCTATGACGCCCTCATATACATTCTCAACAATCATTAGACAAGAGAGCTCGATGCAATTAGTCATGTCTGAAAGGCTCTCATACTGGGATTTCAAACTCTGTCTTCGGGTACACAGGCGCTTGATAGGGTTATACAGAGTGAATCTAGCTCATTGAAACCAATAATTCAAGTATGCTATACGCATAAATATTCCTATTAGTCGCAATCAAGCTGCTGAGGTAATACTTTTACCAAACCTTTGCAAGCTGATGCAGTCACTGTAACGGGTTTCCTTAGTGGCTCACTATTCATCCTTCCATTCCCGACCATTGCAGGTGAAGACAAAAAAAATTCTCCCGTCTTTAACTCTTCTGTGCTGAAGGGATAATACAAACACCTCTTTCTGGAATATATCTTGTTCTATGTCAGTCAACCATTTGTTCTTTTAACGTTGGCGTCTAAGCGAGTTCGGATCGTCGACTTTTGCCCCTAATCTGATCGGATCGTGAACTTGTCCTCTTCCCGACACGACCATATCCGATGAACCACCTTGATCGCTGTTCTTCCGTGCAAAATCGCCGTGGAGAAAGTGGCTGCCATCAACGAGAGGGGAACCTGCTGTAAGCTTAGAGTACTGTCGGGATCTTGGGAGCCGAGTTGAAATGGGATGCTTTCCGCATCCAGAGGATTTGCGTTGTCGTACGGCGGAACGCAATACAGTGATGGACAGCCGAGGTAGGTTCTACTCAGGAAAGAAGAATAGAAGAAGAATCTACACTTAGATATCACAGAGCTTGTTCAAGAAGTTGTTGTTGCGACATCCGCGGTCTTTCGGGACGCATCTACCGGATGTGGTGACTGTTCAGCCGATGAGTTGACCATCGGAGAAAACACAGAGAAAGGAATCTATCGGGTTCATAGCTAGCATCATCTGCGTAAATTGATCTGACCGCAGCCTTCTTCTTTACATATTTCCTTCGTTGACAGCCCGTTCCGTTGCAAAGGCCGTAGACTCGGGAAGCTTAACAAGATGGTCTCCGCATCAAACGAATACTCCCCCGTTGCTGAAGCCGATCGCATCTTCAAATATCTCTGCGATCAGTCTGAACGACTAGATCTACCGCCCGAGGTAGTTGAGAACAAAGATGCCGTTTCATTCTACTCGGCCGTGAACGAAATCTATTACCCGATCCCGTTTAAGGAGACGGAGACGATTGCCGCATTGAAAGGTGTGGAAGGGTCTGTGGCCGCTGCGATTGCTGATTTGCGATATGGGCAATCTGCACAGAAAAGAAAGGTGAAAGTTAGCCTGGAAAAGGCCACTTGCTTCGGCTGTCAGGCGTATATGGCAAAGGTCGACGGGCTGGGAAAGTTGGATCCCGGTGTGAGAGCGAAACTAAAAGGTCAGTTATTTTTATGAGCTGCTATTCAGATATGGACTTCGAAGTTTACATTCTATAACACCAACATGCTGACAGTTGCCAGATACGGATTTACTAGCCGCCCAATCGAATGGCTACCGTCGGATGTCGGCCAATCTGTACGAGACCAAGAATGATGGGGAATTCTTCCATATTCACGGCTCGTTGGAAGCTAGCACGACGTTGCAGATGATCGGTCTGGAACCGTACCGCCCCGATCTCACTGATTATCACGAAATCATCAAAGTGATCGAGAGCCAGGTCCGGAAGTTCACCGCCGCGGAACTGGAAGACATGAACCGGGAACGGAGACAGGCTGGTGTAACTGCATACAAATACGAGGACTTTATCAACACACCACATGTAAGCAGCTTTTTCCAGGTGACAAAAGACATGGTAAAGCTAATGCCGGATACAGGGAAAGCTCAATGTACAGGAGCCTCCATGGAAGGTTACGCGATTGAAGGGAGACCTACCTCCGACTCCGTTCCCGGCTTCTCGCACAGGAGGACACAAGATCCTTGAAGGAATCAAGGTCCTTGAGATTTGTCGCATCATTGCTGGACCAACCATCACGCGCGTTCTAGCGGAATATGGAGCAGATGTCCTGAAGGTCACCGGACCGAACCTCCCAGATGTACCATTCTTCCAGGTCGACGGCAACATGGGCAAACATGCTGCAGATCTAGACTTGAAATCCGAGGAAGGTCGTCGCCGATTCGAAGAGCTGCTTGCCGACGCAGATGTCTTCGTGGACGGCTACCGTCCGGGAGCCATTGAGAAACTAGGCTACGGACCTGATGCACTTGCTGCCCTCGCTGAAAAGCGTGGAAAGGGCATCATCTACGTCAACGAGAACTGCTTCGGTTACGAAGGCGAGTGGGCAGGACGTCCGGGATGGCAGCAGATTGCAGACTGTGTATGTGGCGTTCTCTTATTCGTGATATCACCTTCAACCTGTACAACACATACACATATCCGTTGCCAATTGGACACTTGTACTAACATGAGACCTATAGGTTACTGGTATCGCCTGGGCCCAAGGCCAATTCATGGGCCTCAACGAGCCGGTCGTTCCTCCATTTCCCATCTCCGACTACGGTACCGGCTGCATGGGAGCCATCGCAGCACTGACAGGTCTGTACCACCGAGCCAAGACCGGTGGCTCCTACCACGGCAAAGCATCCCTCATGCATTACGACCTCCTCCTCTTCGCCGTGGGACAATATTCTCCCTCCGTGCAGGAGAAACTACGCGCCGCCCAACCCCCGGAGTTCTTCAAGCTCCGTCACCACGACAGCGTCGACCGGATTTCTGCAACGACGTTGAAGATCATCCAGGAACGGTTCCCGCATCTATTTGTCTCTCCCGACGACAAGTCCGGCAAGGAATTGTACGTGGAGAAGTGGTGGTCGAAAGCTTATAATGCGGATATCGAAGTCGTTCGTCCAATTACCGAGATTGATGGTGTTGATACTGGATTCGCCAGAGCTAGTAGACCGAATGGTTCGGATCCTGCGTCATGGGAAGACTTTTTGAAAGATGAGGAGGATCACAAGAAGGATAAGGCTACGAACGGCGTGAATGGAAATCACAAGTAGAGAGCATCGAACTTAGCATGTCCCGACTCATACATTTGACGATTAGATTATATCAAGCGATATACCGAAATCCTTTTTTTTTTTTTTTT